>JALLAP010000310.1:0-14456 GCA_036939355.1 Thalassiosira profunda | reverse complement strand
TGGAGTACTGGTACCGGGAAAGCGGGGGCGCGATTGCTCGACCGGACGCCTTCACGTTCGCCTTGATCCTGAAAACTATCGCAAAGAGCGGGTCGGAGTCTTCGGCGTCTCAGGCAGAGGCTATTTTTCAACGGATGCAGCAATTTGGAGTTAAGCCTCGCGAGAAGCACTACCTCGCCGCCATCAGGGCCCACTCACAGAAAGGGGGCAAGAAGGTCGATTCAGACCCAAAACAGGCGGAGGCAATATTGCAGCTGGTGAAGGAGAAGTACGCCGCAGACAAAAGCGTGAAGCCTACCGTCGCCCTTTACACTGCGTGCATCTCTGCTTACGGGGGCTCGAAGAAGTTCAGTAGCGCTCCGAGGGTTATGGAGCTGTTTGAAGAGGTGGAGACATTGCACAGGGAGACAAAGGACGAGGCATTTCGGCCCGATGGCATGCTTTATGGCGCCGTCATCGATGCCGTATCAAAAGCAAAGTCCACTGACGATTCTTCTTTGCGCCAGGCGTTGCGGCTATTGGATCAGATGGAGAGGAGTTTCGACGCCGGAGACATAGAAACGGCGCCCAATCGCTACGCCTACACCAACTTGCTCCGTTCGATTGCTCGATCGCGGGCGCCCGACAGAGTTACACTGGCAGAGGTCTTGATCCAGCGCATGCAGGACCGCTCCACTCAGTTGCAAGACGACGCAATTCGGCCCGACGCGCATGCCTTCACAACCGTGATACAAGTGCTGTCTCATTCTGGCCTCGATTTCGCCGTCGAACGCGCCCAAAAGTGGTTGAACCGAATGGAAGCGCTGTACGACGAGGGCGACGCGAGCGCCAAGCCGAACAAGGTGACGTACACGGCGCTGATCAACTGTTGGCGCAGCAGCAATCGACTGGAGGCTGGCCAGGAAGCCGAAAACATCATCGGCCTGATGGAAAGGAAGTGTGAAGAGGGCGACTTGGACGTGAAGCCGGATGCCTACGTGTACGCGGCGGCCATCGATGCCTGGGCGAGGAGCAAGGCGCCCAACAAGGCGGGGCGGGCGTGGGATATCTATCAGCGCATGAAGCAGCAATATCTCAAGGGGAACCTGGAGTCCCGGCCGAACAATGTCATTGTGAGTGCATGCAGAATGATATCACATGCCCCTGTTCAACAAATCTCATCTATGCGTCGTTTACAGATGACCTCCATCATCAAAGCTTGCGGCTACACATGGGGTGGCCGCGAGGACAAGCAACGGGCGCTCAAAGTCCTGCTGGAATGCATGGCAGACCTGCAATCGGAGAAATACCTCGGTCCGTCTTGCCTGACGTACCGCTCCTTGCTCAACGCCGCCAAGGCCTTGGTGGCGGACAATGCGAAGCGGCGCCCCATCGCGGCCAACATCTTCGAGGCGTGCTGTCGGGCCGGACAGCTGGACAGGGCGGTGTTGGAGGCGCTGCAGAACGTGCAGCCCGAGCTGTACGACAAGTTGCCCGGGGCCGCGGACATACCCTCGAAGTGGAAAAGGAATGTTGCCAAGCCAAAGCAATCGGCGCGAGACTTTCGGTAGCGCCATTTGGCGATATTAAGGCCAGCCCAACTACAATGAAGTGCAAGATGTTGCTCTGCTGTGCCTCTCCGCTTGGGTTCGGTCGGTTCTTCTTTGCCCATCCACCTCTCTTGACACACAATACGTACGTACCTAGACTGTACTTACGTCCCCTCCCCCACGCCAAACCTCACCGCTCACCGCCTCTGAGTCCTCTCGATGACACAAAGAACAGAACAGACTGGCGGCGCCGCTCCTATCCTCCCCCCAAACAATCATCATCATGACTGCCCGCTCGGCGCCGTCGGCGCCGTCCTCCCGCAGCGGGAGCTGGCGTTGGATCACCCTCCTCCTGGCATTCGCTTTCATGCCCCACCACCGCGTCGCCGCCGCCCCCGACTGCGCTCCCGGCTCCAATCGCGGCCGCTACAAAGCCCTGGTGTGCTGGCTGTGGCGCGCCAAGGTCGCCTTGCCCGACGAGCAATTCCGGGAACAGATGCTGCAGATTGCCATCCAAGATTTATCATGTACCCAGTTCGAGGTTGACTCATTGACCTCCAGCTCGGCCCGGTCGTCCAAGGCCGCCCCGTACCCGTCGGCGCAGGTGGATTTGACGGGGATGTCGGCCCAGTGCACGGGGAGGTATGCGATCGGCTCTCTCGGCGCCTCGGGGAACGTGGTGGCGTCCCTGTCCACAAATGTCGGAGGACCGAGCCTGCATTTACAGGTGGATTTAGCCTCCCAGCCGTTGGGAGAGCCGGCGCAATCCACAAACAGCACCCGCAACGCCACCGATCCGGAAGACGACAAGGCGTCCCTGCCCTTTCCTACAACTGCCACAGTGGCGGCGTGCCAGCCTAATTTTCTCGTGAAGGATGTGCAGTTCACGGGCTCCCTCTCGGCCAAAGTCATTTCTCTCTTTTCGGGCACCATTGCCAAGGCGGTGACGGCGGCGATGAACGAAAATGTGTGCTCGCTGATCAAGAGGAACGGGGAGCCGGTGTTGAATAGGGGATTGCACGACGCCAGGGAGTATTTCGGCGGGTTGATATTGGACAATGTCAGGGATGCAGCTCCGCTTCAATTGGGGCAGCAATTGCTTGGCGACACAGCAAAGCTGCACGGCAGACACCTTGCGATGAATTCGGAAATGGTCACCTGGGACAAGGATATGCCCTTCCTCAAACGTACGCTATTGGGTATCAACAACGTTTTCGAGCAGCACATCCACGAGGGAGTCCTCCTCAAGCTGATGAAAAAGCTGACCACGTGGCATTCCCGAGAGCACTTCGCGTCCAAATATCCCATGACGACGGACGATTGCGAGGACTGCGGCTTCTTCTTCAAAGGAATCAATGGGCTGGTGAACTCCCTCACGAAGGGGAGCGGAGCGGTGGAAGTTCCAATCCCCGAGAAGTTTCTCACCTTTCACCACAACCATACCTTCGTCGTCCCGCACTACGGCAACGTCACACTGGCCATTCACAAGTTGAAAGTGCACGGGATCAATAATCTGACGGACCTGGCGCTGTTCCGTCCCGAGGGACAGAATTTGCTGCTGTCGACCATCGATTCGGAGGCCGGGTTCAATGTCAGCGTTCTCGTCGATCTGGAAGTGAGACCGGCCAACGGAGCCATCTTCCAGGGAGATGCGCTCAACGAAACGTTCGAGTTGCACTTCAACACGTCCAGCGTGAACCTGATGAGCTCGTCTGCGTGGGAGCTGGATAGGGAGATCTTCAGCAAATTGACCGTGGGGAGCTTCCTCTATGGGTCGTACCACTTGTTCGAAAACGATCGCAACGCTTTGACGTGTGTCATCGAGGCATTGTCATCCGTTGCCATCCGAGACATGGAGGGACGAATGAACATCGACGCCATGCATCTATCGCCCATCATTCCAGCGTACGAGGCTGGTGGTGGAACAAGTCTGGAGGGCGACATCGATACACTGATCAACCATCTGCTCCACCTGATATTGGTCGAGTACCCGGCGACGACAACAGAGGCAGTGGCAGCGGTCATTCAAACCCCCGTGAGGAATATGCTGAACGACGGGTTGGCCAACCTCATTTCCGACACGAAAAAGATGCCACTCCACTGCATCAATGTGGACATACCCAAGAACAGGACAGAGCGTCCCCTTCGACTCGACAGCAACAGAGCAGTGGCGTTATTCAACGAGGTGGTGAACGACGAGAGTGCAATTTCTGCAGTGAATGCGTTCATAGGATGTGTCGTTGGCAACCTGGAAACAAATCAATTGATCAGGGGACACTTCTACAACTTCAGTTTGGGAGAATTAGAGCTCGTGTTGCACGATCTCCACCTTGAACACATGGACAGCGTTTCCGAGCTCGAGCTTCTCGAGCCAATCGATCACTATCATTTGGCGAACCGGTTTGGCTATGGCACGTGCGAGGCTGCCGTTGATGCCAAGGATTGCAAAACGACGTCAGTCTCTTTCGGGATGAATCTTGCGCACAAAGAGGACAGCTACTTGGGAAACGTGAACGTGCACACGAGCATGAAGAACTTGCAGTTGGAGGGCGGCGCCGAGATCAAGTTTGACATGAACTGGCTGCCTTTTCTGCTGATCAGCGACTTGTTGGCAAATCCCCAATGCCTATCGGTCCCGATCACGAGCTACGATTTCTTTGGGCTCAATGCGACAGTGGAAGCGATCGAAGTCACGATAGATGTCAGCTTGAACAGCCAAAGCCGCGGCCCTCGCTCCCTCTCGTACAAAACAGACAACGCGACAGAGCTGGCAGAGGTTGTGTCGTCATTGATGGGAAAAGGAGCAGTGCTTCTCCAGGAGGCGCTGGGCGACAAATTCATGATACATCTGACAGAAGCGTCGAACGTGTGCCAAACACCGGCGAATCCTCACAGAAACTTAGATGTCAAACGCTCGACAGGCGCAGCGGGGTTGTGGACCTTTCTGATCGTGCTGGTCTTCGTTGCTGGCAATGCCTGGCTGTTTTTGCGAGGGTTCAACGGAGAGGATGTTCTGGGAAACTCTGCTAGTGGCGACAAGGGCGAGCAAGAGCCCAGGTGAGAATGCCATGATGTGATGTATGTGCATTGCTGCCTGATACAGCAATCTAATCTGCACCTTTCTAATTCTCTAGCCTTCGCGAGCCGTTGCTGGACGTGCCAAACGAGATGGATGAGAAGCTCGAAGTCGAAACGCCACAACGCAAATTTCCACTGGCGAGCTCTTCCTCCCTCATGTATCATCCTTCGATTCACCCTTGGGTGAAGTTCGGCTTTCCATCCATCCTAGCGTTGGCGTTTGCCCTGTTCCTCGCCTCGAACTTGTCTATTGGAGCATCTGTGGACCTTCTCGTCACGAGGGCCAACGGCGGCAGTCTGACATCCCTTGTAAACATTTACGAGTTCAGTCTCGGCTCGACGATGAGGGAGATGGCCAACGCGGGGGTGTACCTTCTGATGCTGCTCATATTGTTCTGCAGTGGCATTTGGCCCTACGTGAAGCTGGTTCTGTTGATGGTAGCGTGGATTGCAGGCAATCAGAGGCTGCCACCAATCAAGCGCGAGAAGATCCTCTACCTCCTCGACAGTCTGGGAAAGTTCAGTCTGATCGACATGTTCGTTCTCATTCTCATGATGGTGGCGTTTCGCTACAACCTGGAAGTGGAAGGCGTGGGATCGCTGAACATCTACGTGACACCAAAGGGGGGCTTCTACTGCTTCCTCTTCGCCACGATTCTCTCCCTTGTCAGCGGCCACTACATGCTCTTTCTTCACAGAAGGACGATGCTGCCGTCGGTTCCCGTCTACTCTGGCCGGTACGAGTCGCTGTCGAGGCACATTTTCGATGACAAGCACGGAAGGGGACTTGTGAAGCTGACGAAACGATTCCGGAGAACGCTGCTGTTCACGATGTTCCTCGCCCTGGTGCTGATCTGCGTCGGTGTGGGCTTGAAGAGTTTTCACTTCAAGTTCAACGGCGTGGCCGGGACTGCTCTCGGAGACGATCGGGTGCGGTCTTTCTCCCTTGTGAGCATCGGCGAGCACATTCCGTACAGCGTCCAGGACCCGTCGAACTTCGGGATCTACTATATCCAGACGCTGTACTTCTTCTTTGCGCTGGTGATGCCGTTGGTGTGCCTCCTGTCGCTATTTGTGCTGTTCTTGGTGCCTCTTCGGCTGAAGCAGCAGCAGAAGGTCTTTGTCGTTGCCGAGATATCCAACGCATGGAGTGCAATCGAGGTCTTCCTCATTGCCATCGTGTGAGTCAATTGGCAAGCCCACTGCTCTCTTGTTTGTTTCTGAACCCCCATCCTAATCCATACCTTTCTGAACCGCTATCCTAATCCATACCTTTCTCCCTTCTCTCTTCATCTTCAGTGCATCACTCATCGAGATATCTCCCTTCTCTGAATCCATGGTTGGAGAGCACTGCTCTCTCCTCAACCAAATTCTCTCGGGCTGGTCTGGCGGCGAGGGAGACGACCTCAGATACTGCTTCGACGTTAAATCCAGCCTCGGCGGAAGCTCGGCAGTTCTCATCATTGGAGTGGTCCTCAACTCCCTCTTAGTGTCTAGTCTCCACAGATTGGCCCACCACGCCATTTGGGAGCGCGTGGAGAGGGAGGACCGGCCCTATGCCTCGGAGGATGAGAACAAAATTGTGAGGGAGTGCGTCCGAGACCACACATTTCTTTCGAGGCTGAGGGCACGGCCACGCTTGGGCAACTTCCTGTTTGAAGAGGTCTCCTTTGGGCCACACAGCGAGTACGAAATCGATTTCGAGAATGTGGCGGAGGACGAGGAGCCGCACACCTCCAATAGCTACTGGGCGGAATGGAGCAAGATCGTCTCTGTAATCTAACTGTTTTGATTGTACAATACAACAGCAGGGTGACCTATTCACCATCAGAGGCAAAGAAAGGCACGCTGCAGACGCTGCAGCACGCTGCCCCCCGGAATGAGATGCCTGAGAGTAGAGCAATTTCTCATTCTCCAACAATTGTTCAAGCTAAGGGATTGCAGCCATAAACACCACTATCTTTCACCCTTTGCAACCGCGGCCTGACTGCCTCCGGCTATCTACGCCATGTGATTTCCGCCCAGCCTGTCACTGCTTTTGGGTGCCTTTTCCTTCTTCCCGCTCGTCGGGCTCTTGTGAGAGAGCGTTAGAAAAAAGCAGAGGAGCAGCGCAGCAAGCAGCAAGGCAGAGGAATAATGCTCACCTTGTGAGCCACAAATTTGGGCTTAGGAATGTTCTGCGTGTGCGCATGGTTCGAGGCATAGTTCTTGGGCTGCTTGGGCTGCTGTTTGGGGGGTGGATTGAACGTCATCGTTGCCTATCGCTTCTTTCGTTGCCGATCTATTTCTTTCGTCGATGTGCACTTCGGTTGTTCTTTAGATCCGCTTTGGAGTTGCCTGTCGTGGCTTGTGTTGCTGCTCTGCTGTCGCCGTTGCCGAGTTATGATTGAGCTCTCTTCCACCGTCTTGGATCTTGCTTGCTTGCTTGCTTGCAGTGCAGAGGAGGAGGAGTTCTCATCTCACCTGTCATCGCCAAAGAACAATCAAGATCGCCAAGATACTTTTTGCACCCCTCAGGTGATCGTTGGGCTAGAGCAGAGGAGCGAGAAGACCACCGCGAGATGGAGTGAATTGATGCGGAAGTTCATTCTCCTAACTTTACTATTCTATCCCTCTTTACCATACTTTGATGTTCCCTACATTGCTATTTCCCGCATCTATTGAGATCCTTCAGTATGCCTTTGGTACCCCCCCAAACAGAAGTTACTGTCCCGCCATAATCTTCTGTGCATCGTCCAGTGCATCTCCCGTGGGCATCAGATTGTAGTTCTCAACCAGGACATTCAACACATTCGGCGTCACATATGCCGGAAGACTCGGCCCAAGCCGAATGTTCTTGACCCCCATATTCAGCAACGTCAACAGGACGGCCGCGGCCTTTTGCTCCAAATGCGACAACGCAAGCTGAATGACACCGAAGAAAGATATGAGTTGTGCCTTGAGACAAATGAGGACGAAACAGAAGTGAAACTCTTACCGACAACGGCAAATCATTGACCCCGCAATCCAAAGACTTTGCAAGCTCGGTGGCCACCACCACGGCCGAATACGAGTCGTTGCATTGTCCCATATCGAGCAACCTAGGCATTCCGTTCGCAAGCGTGGCTCCTGCCAGCTTTTTGCTGCGAATGAAGCGGTTCTTCGCACAGCCGAGGGTCAGAATCAGCGAGTCCTCTGGCAGCTCCTCCGCCAAATTGGTAAAGTAATTTCGGTCGAACTGCGATCCGTCGCAACCTCCAATCAACACAATCCGGGACAGCGCCCCGCTCTGCGCCGCCTCGATGACCTGTCCCGCCAACGGCAACACCGCCCGGTGGTTGAATCCCACCGTGTGATAATCGGCGGGTTCGACCGTCTTCTTGAAACCCTTCATCGACTGCGCCTGCTCGATGACTTTGGAGAAGTCGCGGTCCTCGCCGATGTGTCCCACGCCGTCGACGCCCACCTCGTTCATCGTGTAGAGGCGATCGCGGTAGGCGCGGCGGGGCTCCAGGACGCAGTTGGTGGTCACAATGACGGGGCCTAAACACGACGCAAGAGTTAGTGGAAGGAAGATTGTCGACAGATCATAAGCCAACGCATCCACATCACTCACCAGGAAAGGTGGCAAACTCGAACTTCTGATTCTGCCACGCCGTCCCATAATTTCCAACGAGGTGCTTGTACTTCTTCAGGCCCGGGTATCCGTGCGCCGGCAGCATCTCGCCGTGAGTGTAAACGTTCACCCCCGTTCCTTCCGTCTGTTTCAGCAGGGCCTCAAGGTCAACAAGATCGTGGCCCGATACCAAGATGCACTTTCCCTCGGTTGCCGTCATCTTCACCGGAGTAGGCTCCGGCTCCCCGAACGTGGTCGCGTGGGCGTCGTCGAGCATGGCCAGCACGCGTCCATTGATGTCCCCAACCTTCAGAGCGTTGGCCAGCAGCCCTTCCATATCAGCCTCGTCGCTGGCCAGCTTGGAGAAGACCTCGTGCAAGTCCTTCATGACGCCTTCGCGAGAACACGTGAGCAACGAAGACGTCGAAGCAAAACGTTGGCGCACACGAGGGCATGCCTACCTTCGTCCATCCTTCCCATCTGGTAGCAGTGGGCGGCGTAGGCGCACGCGCCCTTCGCTCCGTAGGTGGCAATCTCGTTGAGCGAGAAACAATCTTCATTCCCCATGGCCGCCTGGCGGATGGGGAGACTGACCGTGTGTCCAAACTCCTCCAATTCCGTCGTGGTCTTGCCGGACAAGTCCATCTCAGCCACGGGGCCAGTTGGGGGCGAAGCGGGCACAAGCTTCTCCAGATCCTTCTTGATCTCCGCGCCCTCTCGGACGTAGTCGGCAATCCGCTCCTCGCTGAAGTTGACGTTGGTGAGTGTCGAGAAGACGCTGCGGAGCGTCCAGACGTTGGCGGCGTGGAGCTGTTCCTCGGTCGCCCCGGCCTCCCGGGCCGCCTTGGTCCAGAGGCTGACGCCCTTCACCATTTGCATGAGTCCATCTTGCATGGCCTGCAATGTCGTGCACAAGATATGCAACAGCATCAGACTTAATCACATCGATGTATCATATCAGCTAGTACAATCGCATCGATCCCGTGCATATGATACGCATCAACTACAATCAATCACATAATATTGTGCACAAACATATCATCGCAACAACTCTCACCGACGTCTCGGCCGTCTTGCCGCACACGCCCACCGTCGTGCAGGCGAAGTGGTCCTGCGTCTGCTCGCACTGGCGGCACATCATGTCGGGATTTGAGATCGTCTTGTCGGGCGCGGCCGAGAAGGAACGGGCGGCGGACGAGAGCCCGACCGCCGCGGCCGGCCGGGCATGGGGGACGACGGCGCGCCGACCGGCGACGGCGAGGGAGCGGGAGGCCCGGGGCAGGGCGCTGGCGGCGAGACGATGGAGCATGGTCGATGGTCGGCTTTTGCGGGCCACGTGATGTGCGTTGTGAGGAGGCGGATGAGAACTCCGCCAAAACCCGAAGCTTGCAAAAGATACCCTGATACTGATTCCTACGTGTTTTTCCGCCATTGGCTTCAACCAACACAGTTCAACTTCGGCACGCACAACTCGGGGGTGGTCCGCCTTCGCGTCGGTCGGGGCGCCGCCGCGCAAAGTGAGGGGCTGCGCGCTGCCTGAGGAGGCGGCGTGTGTTTGAGTTCGACCATAATCGTGCGCCGGCGCCTCACAAGATGTTGGCCCGTAGACTCTTCCGCCCATCGAAGCGACTGGTGCAGCAGCGTCAGCCGTTGCAGCCGCACCGATGCCTCTCGTCCACGCCGCCCGCCGAGCGCCCCGTGCGCATCCTCTACGCCAGCCAGACCGGGACGGCCCAGCTCTTTGCCCACCAGCTCGCCGAGGGCCTTGAGGACGAGGGCATCGAGGAGGTCACGGTGCAGGGATTGGACGAGGAACCGCCAGAGTCTATTCTGGCGCCGGGACATCTCAACCTCGTCCTGGCGAGCTGTGCCGGCAAGGGAGAACCCCCCGACAACGCCCGAGATTTTTACGAGTTTGTAATGAACGAACCCGACGCAACGCTGCCCGAGGGGGTGGACTACGCCGTCTTCGGATTAGGCAATGAGAGCGCCCATCCAAATAATTACAATGTGATTGGGAAACGATTCGATTCAAGGTTGGAGGAGCTGGGCGGAAAGAGGGTGAAGGAAATGGGATTGGGAGACGACGGCGGGTGCCTCGAGGGTGACTTTGACGAGTGGATGGCGGAGGTATCCAAGATGATCACGGAGGCATCGGCAGAAGAAGCAGGGGAATCTTCGGAAGCATCTGGCAAAGAAGTGGAAGAGAAGGAGCAACCTCACGTGGAATGCCCGTCGGTCGTGGCCGAGTCGCCGGAGAAGACGCGGCCCGTGTCCCACAAGCATCCCACGCTCGTATTGGAGCCTGCCCAAAGCAACGTCGTGCGACGAGACTTGTTTCATCTGAAGGGATCGAACCGCTTCTACGCCGAGCACACCGCAAAGTTGAAGGTCGCGGACAATCACTTGCTCACTTCGGATGCCGGCGACTCGTCCCTGCACGAAATGCGAGTCTCCCTAGAGAAGGACTATGCGGACGAAACCAACAACAACGGTCTCACATACGAGACTGGGGATCATCTGCTGGTGTACCCCCGGAATTCTGACACTTGGGTCCGTGCGTATATTGACTATTTGGGAGTGGACCCACAGGCGATCATCTCCGACGACAACGACGAATCGTATCCCCACCCCACCGGACTGACGGTTGCCGAGACGCTGAGCCATTGCGTCGATTTGGGAGCCCCGCCGTCACCCCGCTTCGCCCGGCTGATACTGGGGAGAAAGGATCTGGACTACGTGAACGAGATTGCCAACCCCCGGAGTACGGTGATCGGCCTTTGCTACCAAGCTGGAAGAGCGAAGTTGAGTCTTGAGGACCTTTTGTACAACGCGACGCCGATGAAGCCTCGTCACTACTCGATAGCCTCGAGTCCTTTGAGGCACCCGGACCAAGTCGTGTTAGTCTACCGACCGGTGCATTACGTCAACAGCACAGGCAATCTGCGGGACGGCGTGTGCACGAGCTTCCTGACGCACAAGGGTGCCGTTCAGAAGGGAGACTGGCACAACTTTGCGTGCCTCCCGGCGATGGTCGAATCCAACCCCAGCTTCCGGCTGCCCAAAGATCACAAAACGCCCGTGTTGTTCATTGGTGGCGGGTGCGGCGTGGCGCCCATTCGGGGCTTCATTCAAGAGCGGGTGGCCCTCGCCGAATCGAACGAAATGGGCCCGGCGACGCTCTTCATGGGATTTCGCAATCCTCAGGACGAGTGCTACCAATCGCTGGTACAGAAGGCGTTGGACATGAATGCCCTGACGGAATCAGACATTGTGTACTACTCTGGGTGCGACATGGCGGACAAGAGTCAGATGTTCGTGTCAGACTTGGTACGAACAAAGGGAGAAATGGTTTGGGATCTTGTGCAACGCGGCGGGCATATCTACATTTGCGGCGGCGCCAAGACTTTCGGAGCAAAAGTCGATGCTGCCCTGATAGAAATCTTCCAGGAACGGGGCGACATGGACTTTGATGCGGCGCTGCAGTATCTCCGGAATCTCGTGAATGAGGGGCGGCTGATGGAAGATCTTTCCAACTGATGGGGAGTGTAAATCGCTACGCTAGAGCTGCTACCAATTCTCATGCGATCATGTCGTCAAGCCACGCGTCAAGGTCATCTTCCTCTCCTTCTGCATCCCCCTCTTCTTTTGGGTTGTTGGTTTTATCTTCATGTCGCTGCTCAGATTTGTTGCCTCCACTGATGTCCTTCTTCTCCTCTGATGTTTGCTTGGCCTCCTCTTTCAATTCTGCAATCGTCTTCTTCCGGCCATTCCCTCCCCCATCGGCCCCGTACTGCTCTTCCAAGTGTCTGCCAATGTGGAGGGGTATCTTCAACCGTTCGTGTATCGGAATCTGTTTCAGGCAATTGTCGAGCGCTTTCACATCGATGGACATCCAATCCTCCACTTCTTGTGTATCGCCCGCCTTCGTGGAATTATCCTCCTCCTCCCCTTCGCCGTAATATTCGCCCCCACCGCCAGAGGATATGAAATTGATGCCGTCGAGCAGTTCGTCACTGTCGCCGGCGGCGGCGGCATCGTCGCCTCCCTTTGCAAAACGAAACGCGTTATCGCCCAGCGTCTTGGGGTCCGGGCTTGACTTGTGGCGAGAGGAGCGCCCGCCGCCGCCGCGGCCCCCACCGCCCCTTCCCCTGCCTCCGCGACCACCCCGGCCCTGACCGGGGCGGCCGTGCGTGCGATTCCGAGCCACTTGCGACCTTCCCATGGCTCTCACAAGAAGTGAGCAGTGGGCGCTTAGCGCTTGCTCTTTGCACACGGTTAACTACCCTGACGTAAGTACGTATCTACCATCGCCCAGGGCCATCTGCCCCCAATTTCCTGAAACACAAACAACGAACAACAGACCCCCCGCGCCGCCCGCCCCGCCCCCCGTTGCCCTCCCCCGCCCGGCCACGCCGTTGGCCCCTGTTGGTGGTCGGCGGCAGAAACACTCGCAGCGGGGCTGGAAGCTGTCGAGCAGCTCTTCCTTGCAAGGGCATAGAAACGCCAGGACTTGCCGAAGAAGAGCGGGGGAAGTGGTCCATGCGCCAGTAGAGAGCACGCACAAAACCACAATGAGCGGCTCCTCGGCGATGGATTACGGCGCGTTGGCCGAGACCATCGACATCTCCGACATCACCTCCAACGAGGGCGCTGCGAAAATACTGCGTGAGCTCAGAGACAACGAACCTATCTTCGGCGGGTTGCGTGTAAGCGACAATGGCATTTCTTTCGACGACGAGGGAGATTCTGATGATGTTGATGTCTGCGATTGCGTTTTTGATGCTCGCGGCATGGGTATTATGGGGTATTATTTGGGCAGGAACACGAAACTGGAATGGCTCTTTGTTTCGATAGAAGATGGCTTTGACATTGATGTCATCGGGCCATTTTTTGTCGGGCTCCAGAGCAACCGATCGATTCAGAAGATGTCGCTTCATGGGTGCTTTCCAAGCAGGCTCTCTCAGATGCTCGCGCCATTCATTGAAGCCAACTCACATCTGGAAGACTTTTCGGTGGACTCATGCCGGATGGATGCCAATCAATACCGTGCGCTCTCCTTGGCGTTGAGGGGAGGAAAGTGCTTGAAAAGGTATTACATCGACGGCATTGTTGATGGGGACAGATACGAAGACGAGCAGTCCATCATAGCCAATATTGAGGCATTGAAATTGCACCCACAGCTGGAACAAGTTCAATTTCGGCATTTCGTTCTCGGGAAGAGCGCCTGCACGGCCTTGTCAGGCCTTGTGCAGCAATTATCTGCCGGACTGCGAAAGCTTACTCTCAACCAGAATGATGGCATTGATGACTCGGGGGTAGAAGCCCTGGCGGATGGCCTTGCTCATTGCAGGGGCTTGCAGCAGTTCCAACTTTCTGAATGCCCCGCTATTACAGCCAGAGGGTGGCGAGCCCTTTCCAGTGCTCTCTCGACTCTATTGGAGGACCCCCAATGCAGCTTGGGAGGGATCTCACTCACACGGAATAGCAGTATCGATGCTGAGAGCGCGATCATTTTTGCGAGTGCTTTGGCACGCAACAGCACTCTGAACTGGTTATGGCTTGAACCCTCAAGAGATTATGCAGGAAGTACCGGAACGGGATGGGAGATAGCATTCTCAAACGCTCTCTGTGACACTGCCAGTGTCAACGGCACATTCCATTCCAACCACTCACTGACGCATCTTACTGTAGATGGCAGATCTGGTAGTTGGCCTGATGATGGCATTGTCACTTCACTTGCGTTGAATCAAGACAGTGACAAGAGAGTTGTTGCAATCCGAAAGATCCTGTTGCATCACAAGAGCTTTGATTTGCAACCTCTGTTAGAGTGGGACTTGAAGGTGTTGCCATTAGTCATCGAGTGGCTCGAGAGTGCATGCAAGACCGAGCCTCCTCCACCTTGGATGGGTGGTAGGAAGCTTGCAGCGGTATTGGAGAGGGCTGCAGTTTACGGAACCGAGCGGGATGCGAACATGAGTCGAAGGAAACTCGCAGCCATCTATCAATTCATCAGAGGCATGCCAGAGTATGCCAGAGTTGACCATCAACAGCATTCTTGGGTTGAACAAGAAACCCGCGCAGATGGTGGGAGGAAAGAGACCGTATGCATCTGCTTGTGAGTAGATACCTAGGTTGGTTGTGGGGGCGGTCCTTGAACGAAAGGGTGGGAAGGTCGATAGGTAGTACTACGTACGTATGGTATGACTGGCTGCTTAAGTATTAACTGTGGTACGTACAACACGTAGAGTGCA
>JALLAP010000309.1:0-15338 GCA_036939355.1 Thalassiosira profunda | reverse complement strand
TGGACACGAGACATGAGCGCCATCCGCAGCGGCGGCAGCTGCTGCAAACCACACAACACCAGCCCCACCTCGCGCGTCGCCTCGAGGAGCTCCGCCACGCGGACGGGACGTGCCACGCGTCCGTCCTATCGTCGCCCCTCCCCTCGTCCTCGGACCAGACGTTGACCATGGGCATCGTCTTCTCTGCCACGAACAACGGGGGGAATGATGTGAGCCTTTCCGGGCTGGGGGTGTACCTTGACCCCACCGCCTCCCCGCAGCTGCAGTTCGATTACGACGTGTATTACATGGACGGACCTTATGCCACTGCGCTGGGGGGAGACCTCAGCGGCGACGGGGACTGGCAGCCGATCGCCTCCGCGGCAGATGTGACCAAGAATTATTTTTCCAAGGATGACACGGATGGGACGTCCTTCCTTTCGTTTGGGGGCAACGTCGTGAACGTGCCCTCGGGACAGACGAGGTCAATTTACATGAAGTTCTCGGAGAACGTGGTCACCGTGGAAGATCGAAGCGATCCCGGGGCGACGGACGCGCAGGCGGTGGCGGAGACGGGGTACGTGGGAATGTCGACGCAGATTGGGAGGAAGGTGAGTTGTGATGCGAGCAATTTGGAGAAACTGGCAACATCTGTTGTTTGACGCCATGCACTAACCTTCCGCTCAACTGCAACTCATTCTTTCAGGACATCTTCAGCGGAGGCGGGGATTGGACTGCTGTCCCTGTCGATGTCCTGGACATCCTCTACCCCCCGGGGCGGTTCGCCGGCAAATTGTGGACCGGCCAAGGGACGTGCTCGCCCACCGCCGCCCCCACGACGGCCGAGCCGTCGCTCTCGCCGACGCCCAAACCGACGACGCCTTCTCCCACGGCCGCGCCATCGACAGCCCCGACCCCCGGGCCAACGAAAGCGCCCACGCCGGCTCCGATCCAGTACGTGGCTACTATCTTCAGGAGCATCAAGTTCACATTGTTCGGATCCTTCGGTTCGAGTCGTCGCGGGCTTGTGGGCAAATTCATGTCCCGGTCGCTCCAGGGAGACTGTGGTCTCACTGCCGACGACCTCGCCTTTGCCGAAGAGCGGCTCGAGGACCACGCCCTCGCCGTGTACGAGGACCTCCCCCCGCCGGCGAGCGTGTCCTCCGTCAACATCATAATCACGGGCTACGAGGATGTCTCTGCCGCCGGAGACTGCAGCGAGATCGAGTTCACTTACGACCAGGAAATATCCTACCAGACCGACGGGAGCGACGAGGTCACTGAGCACGACCTCGCGAAGCTTCCATTCGAGGGAGACAATGCGCAAGTGTTCGCGGACGATCTGGTGGCGGAAAGCCCTGCTGGGGGCAAATTCACCGGCGCGACAGGGGCGTCCGAGGCAACCCCACCATCGGGCCTGCAGACCAGGGATCCAACCTCGTCGCCGTCCGTGTCGGTCATGCCGTCTTACCCTCCATCCGTGTCTCCGACATGGTGAGCTTTGATTTGTCCTCTTCTTGTCTATTCGCACTGATCAGTTGATTCTCACGGCACCTCTCACTCTCTCTGTCTCGTAGGTCTCCCTCCGACTCTCCTTCGACCAGCTCGCGGCCAACGATGACGGCGGCCCCAACCTCAGCTCCCTCTGTGGCTCCGACGACGACTGCTCCCCCGACGTTGACCATGGCGCCTTCACCCTCTCCCTCCATGTCACCCACTATGACTGCCATGCCGACGGGCGATCCCAGCGCACAGCCCTCCATGCAGCCAACGGTGTCGTCGGCCCCATCAGGCAGCCCAAGCGTCGCGCCGACCGACGTGCCATCGTTCTCCCCAAGCGTTGCCCCGAGTTCTGTTCCGACGACTTTGATCAATGTTCTGGCACAGCCATACTCGTTCGATGTCTCTTACCCTCCCGAAGAGGAGGAGAACATCAAGACACAGATCGTTCAGAATGTGACCAGGGGAGTCGAGAATGTACTGGGCGGCACACTGTTCTTGCTCAGCGAGTCCTACGGCTTGCAGCTTGCAGGCCAAACCCCCATTATCGTCAAGGACGAAAACGCCACAGGTAAGACTCTTCGCTTGGACTGAAGCATCAGGCATTCTCACGCACGGTTCACGAACACTCACCTCACCCTCCCGTTCTCTCATCTCCCTCCCAGCTGAATGTGCACTGGATTCACCTCCCGAGAACGCTTGCTCTCGATTTGTGTGCACCATGTTCTTCGAGCACGAGAGAGAAATCCTTCCAGGCATTGTTACCTCTTGGCTGCTCGAGGTCTCCGACGAAATAGCTGACGAAGTCGCAGCTGTCTACGCCGGCCAGGAGTCCGTCAGAACCTTCCAGATCATGGTGTTTGAGAATGTCGTGGAACCGCCAGATAGCATGGACGACGTTTGTCCAGTGGTCGAAGAGATCCTCGAGAACGAACCAGATCTCGCGGAGTTCAATTTACTTGCTGTGAAGTGTGGAGACTATACCTACGAGCCTCCCGAGGACGATGACGTCTTCAAACTCAGGGGTCTGCGCAGGCGCCTGGCGCCTGGCGACCTTATCGTCCAATTCGAGGTCCACGCAGAGTATACACCTGCAAAGCGTGACGAGGCCGAAGGTGTCAGGGACGAAGAGTTTGCGGCTTTGGTTGAGGTGAGTTCTTCAGACAGTGAAGAGACAGTGCGTTTCCAGAGCTGAAAGCACCTCATATTTTCTCCCTTGTTCCTCGCCAACGAAGGACTCCATCAACAGAGACCAGGGGAAGGAACTGCGCAACACCTTACAGGAGCGAGAAATCATTGCCATTGCAGACGATGGGACGGTGCAGACATCAGAGAAGCTCACAGATCGGCCAACACGCGCGCCGACAAACGCAGCACCCCTCGAGTCGCCTTCCGACGAGTCTTCCTCTAACTCCACAACGATTGCAGTCATTGTGGTTTGCTCACTTGTGGCAGTCTCGGTTGCTGGGTTCTTCCTCTATAAGGGCATTTATGCGAACAAGAAGATTGACGATGTTCCTGACTGGTTGTCGGAGGACTATTCCTCTGTCGTCGACTACCATAAGCCCAAACCCGCGAAGACCGAGCTGCTTCGAGACAGCGATGAAAGCGTTGAAGTGTATCAAGAAGAGCCAATGGAAGCCGTCGTTTACGCGGACGGAGAGAGGAATATTTTTGGCGACGCTGTTGGGGCAAGTGGTACATCCAGTGCCAAAAAGGGCGGGCAAAAGGAGGACTGGCAGGATGAGAAGGTCGACCTCCGGGGGAGCAAGGGGCGCCATAGCCATCATAGCAACAGCAGTCAAGGTCTCGACCAATTGGATGCCTTTGAGTCTCGCGTGAGGCAGAAGGGTGATCCTCACAGTGCCACTGGCATGGCGCGGAGCGATTCACAGGCACAGCTCAGCGCGTTCGATGCCCGCCTGCAAAGGAAGGTCAGCGGGAGCAGACGCCAAGACTCCCTCAACGAGTCCATGTCAACATTGGACTCGTTCGAGGAGAGGATAATGAAGAAATCAGGAAGTGGGAAATCTCCCATCGAGCATCAATCGTCGAACGATTTCGATGAACGTCTGCAAAGGAAGTTGGAAAGGAGCAGGAGCGGACAGAGGGGCAGAAGCCCTGCTCAGAGCGCACAGGAGGCGTTTGATGAGCGGGTCCGCCGGAAAGCGTCAAGTGGAACTGTCGGAGCCTCTGCGTCATCATTCGACGATAGGTTGCAGAAGAAGCTCAGCAGGAGCAGGTCTCGAGGGAGCAGCGTCGATTCCCAAGGATCTGGATCTTCGTTTGAGGATCGCCTCAAAAGGAAGCTCAGCAACAGCAGCACGGACAGATCCAAGGCGCTTGCATCCACGCAATCCTCCCGTCGCTTGGATGACTTGGAGGCACGGATCCGTGCGAAGAGCAGAGACGGAGACAAGAGTAGGTCGCGTGAATCGTCACCGGGGGCATCCTTCGAAGACCGTTTGGAAGAGAAACTGCGTCGCAATAACTCGCGCGGCGCCCTCTCATCTTCTACTTCATCCCGCGACTTGGATGATTTCGAGGCGCGGGTTGCCGCAAAGAGTAAGGAGGGGGGAAGCACCAGATCCAGTGCCAGATCGCAAGGGTCGGCGCCCTCCTACGAAGATCGCCTGAAGGCAAAGCTCAACGAAAGTGCCGCCAAGAACAAGGAGGGGAATAGGGAGAGATCGCTTGCCAACTCGATGCCAGGTGCTCACTCCTCGTCATCTCGAAACATTGATGCTTTCAATGCTCGTATTGCAGCGAAAAGCAAGCAAGGTGGCGAGAGCACTCGCAGCCTGTCCACTTCCTCCTCTGCGTTGGACAGCTTCAACGCTCGCATTCAAGCCAAAAGTAAAGAGGGAGGCGCAGGCCCGGAAAGTCGTGACAAGCAGGTAGCCAGAGATCGATTCAAGAAGGCATTCAAGAAGGCGCAGGCCATAAACACGATGAAGGATCTGGGTCAATCCGAAGCGCGGAGCAAGGAACGTGTTGAGTACAACGAGAAGCTGAGCAGACAGTTGCAGGCGAACCGCACAGAGAGTAGCTCCTCGCTGCAAGAGTACGAGGCAAAGATCAGGAGGAAATCTGCCGAAGGTGGTTCTCGGGGCCCGTCGCCAGCACCCTCTTCCACGTACGAAGATCGCCTAAAGCAGAAGCTGGCGCAGGGAACCTCCGAGTCGTCGCGCAGCCGTCCCACCAGGTCCCTTTCTGCCACCCCATCGGCCAGGAGCCTCAACGACTTCGAAGCGCGGATTGCCGCGAAGACCAAGGAGGGAGAGGGAAGCCGCGAGCGAGCCCGGTCGTCGCTGACAGCCTCGACGGCGTCTTCGTCCTCGCGCGTGCTCGATGACCTGGAAGCGCGCATCGCTGCCAAGANCGCTGACCGCCTCGACGGCGTCTTCGTCCTCGCGCGTGCTCGATGACCTGGAAGCGCGCATCGCTGCCAAGAATAGGGAAGGGGGCACGTCAAGCCGCGCGTCGTCCTCCTTGGGTGCAAGCCGGAATAGGTCGTCCCTCAGCTCGAGCAGGTCCTCGCAAAGCAAGTCATCGTTCGAGGATAAGTTGGCGCAGAAATTGGCCAGCAGCGGCAAGTCAAAGAAAGAGTCGACCAGTGCGTCGTTTGAGGAGAAGCTGGCTAGGAAGCTCGCCGACAAGAAAAAGAACCAGAAGTGATGAGGGACGAGATTTTGTTAGGATAGTGCTGATCTGTTGTACAGTAGAGATTATTTCAATTCAGTCGACGAATGAGACTGCTCTCCTCATGCCTCCCATCATCTCCATTCTGCAATGAATTGCTCGAAGACTGTCTCGCCGACGTTGCTTATGCTGACGTCGACCGTGGGCGTGCGCCACTCCTCGTCTCCCAAAGCAGCAGTCTTCTCGTATGTTACCGAATGCCCCGCCGAAGCGCCCACGACCGTCTTGATTGTCGCGCCGCGAAGGACGATGGTCAGGTGAAAGAACGGATACGAGACATTGACACTTTCCCCAGGCTGCAGTGAGAGTTTGTAGACTCGACACCGGTCACGTTCTTTGACCAAAGCGTGGTGCTCGGCCACAAGCGGGAAGGGCGACGTGACAGGCGGAGTCTTCAAGACCTCCGCGTCGATGCAGAACATCACTTGATCGCTTTTGTTGGTGATCTTGTGGACCAACGGCGTGTCCGATCTATGCGTGCCGTATCTGACCTCCCCGAACTCCATGCAATCGCACACGGGGTCACTACCCTTGACGTGGTTCACAATGTCCAGCCCTCCCTCCACAAGGAAGAAGTACAGCGAATCCTCGGCGTGTCGATGAGCGAACGTGGTATCCTCCGGGGGGAACTTCACCTTCAAGACGCGCGTGTACTCATTGCTGAGCACTAGATGATGCCGAGATTCATCACCCACCTCGAGTATCTCCTCTTTGGTTCCGTCGGGGAGAACCCAGCAGTCGCCCACGCCGTCTCCCTCTGTTATGTCCGCTTGTGTGTTGTTTCGCGAGTCGCTCACGGACACCCCCGAGAGTGCCTCATATACTTTCACGACGCTGGAGTCGTCCTCTTTGGACAAGCCCAAGCTCGCACCGCTGATGAATTGCTGCAGCGCCGCCGACGCCAGAGGAGTCGGGCATTGCAGTCTTTTTGCTTCGCTGTACACAATGTCCATATCTTTGATGAAGATTGCCAGCGCACTCATCACCTTTTCCGGACCGTCGATCATTCGCTTTCCTCGGTCCCCGAACATCCAGCTGGCGCCCGCAGCTCCCATCACAATCTCATACATCTGATTGACGTCCAGCCCCGCCTTGGCCGCCAGTGCCAAGGCCTCGGCGGCAACGACAATGTGCACCCCCGCCAACAGTTGGTGGACCATTTTGACGGTGCTTCCCATCCCGACTCCCCCGGGGACGACGTGTATTTCCTTCCCCATCGCTTGCAACAGCGGATCAACATACGCCAAAGATGTGTCGTCGCCCGAGGCAAAGATCGATATCTCCCCGGCCAATGCCCGTACCGCCCCGCCGCTGACGGGGCAGTCACAGAATCGAATGTTGCGCGTTGCAAATCTTGCGGCGGCCGCCTTGCTCCACGCTGCGGAGACGGTGGAGGAGACCACGACGCAGGCGCCTTCCGCCAAAAGAGACAATAAGTTGGATGCACCGTCGAAGCACGTCGTTTGGCACTGCGCCTCGTTCACCAGCACGAGCAGCACCACGTTGGTGCTTTTGTTGACAAACTTGTCCAGCGACGTGAGCGGGGGGAAGGGGAGGACGGGGCACTTCCCCGCCGCCATTGCATCGGCGAGGAACTCCTTCAGGAGATCGGACGAGAGGTCGAAGCCCGCCACTTCGGTGATGGTTGGGGCGCGGAGGAGGGACCGGGCCATCCCCCCGCCCATGGCGCCAAGGCCGACGACGGCCACCTTCATCGTTGCGTTCTTGGCGTCGTGTGGGGCGGAGAGGGGGGCGAGGGCGGCGCGGCGGATGACGCAAGCGGGCGATTTTTCGGCGGGCCGGATTTTGCGATTTCAGCCACTTGAACTTCCGCCACAAGACTCCAACGCCAACGCCGCCTCCCTCTCCGCACACTTCTCTGAAGCCAAACCACTATTGTAACACCAACGGGCTCAACCCAACGTCGTAGGGCACTCACCGCTACCGATTTGCAATCCAGCATGCTGCGAGATTTGGTGGGACGGTCCGCCGTCGGCGCGGCCGACCTCGAGGCAGTGACGGCGGAGCGGGATTTCTTCAAGGACAAGTACGTGCACCAAATCGACGAATTGGAGAGCCTGAAGAACAAGCTGAAGGAATCGCAGCGCGTCATCGACCGGCTGCGCGGCCAGGTGTTGGAGTTGGAAGGAGAAAAGGCGCGGCAGGGCGGGGCGGCGCCGTTGTCGAAAACAATTGCAACCAGCGGAAGCTCCAGCACGAGCACCACGTGCTTGACGCAAGACGACGACCTCACCGCCAAGCCGGGCGTTGAGAACAATGAGGAGACTGCCGACAACAAAGCGGGCAGCTCGGATGTCGGAGGAAGCGTCAACGTGGCCTCAGAGGCCAACGGGGATGATTGTGCACATGATGTGCACACCCCGAAGGAAGACGAGGAGGCGTCCGCTGCCGGCGATATATCCGGCGGCGAATCCGACAACGGCGAAGAATCGGGCAGCGAGGATGACGAGGCGGAGAAAATCCGGGCCAACGCCGAGCGAATGCTCCTGTGGGCCAACTACCAGACGTCCAAGCGCTCGACGCCCAACGCCAGCGTGGTTTTGGACGATGAGAGCAAAACCGACATGGAGAGCCGATCGGATGCCCCGCCCAGAGAGGAATCGGACCGGCTTGTCTACTCGCTGCCCACGAGTCTGGACAGAAGGCAGAGCCCGATGGACGACGATTCGACATTGGGTTCGCACTCGAGACAACGAAGCATTCGGAGCGGACATGAATCTACTGATAGAGCCGGGAGCGGCAAGATCGGAAAGCTTCTGGGCAATTTGCGCGACATGATAGAGCCTCCATCAGAGAGCGACTCCGAAGGGTACAGTGATGACGAGGGATCGGCCCTCAGCGATACACAACACGAACATTAGTTTGTGCGATACATTAGTTTTGGCAAATCGCACCGGCCCTCTAAATAATATTTCATTTTGGTATCGAGAAAAGCTCTGCTTCAATGTCTGTTGCGATGTGTCATGTAGCTCATAACCGTGACCCACACCACGTCTAACGCGTTTACCGCCAGAACCCGCAGCTTCCTCGGCAGGTAATGAAACGACAGTAGCTGAAGCGGAATGTAGCCCCCGATAGACACCCTCCACGATATCTTGACCGCGGGCAGAAGATCGCGCCGAAGCTCCTGAGATATTGCAGACGAAGTTCGCCCTTCCATCATGGCGGTGGATACCATCAGCAATCCAACATAGAAGAACACCATGATGAAGTTGTCGAATAGAACGTGTGCCAGGGTTGCCGGTAATCTCCTCCTTGCTGCAGACTCATCGTCTATTTGGCCAACATAGGTTTGAGTGGGCAGTATCCTCTCGTACATCTCATAAACATAATGCAGCAAAGGTCCTGTACATATCAGCCCATCGACGAACATCGCCACCAGTCGTCGTTTGTCCAAAGCTGCTGCAAAGACACCGCCTATTATTTGCTCCTTTGCTTTCATGCGATGCTCGATCTTCTGCGCGAAGACGTCCCCAACCAGCGAGAGGAAGCCGGAGCTGACGAATTTGGTCGACAGTTCGTGCGCCTCGAGCTGCTGCATATACAATCTGGCGATCGATTTGGGCGATGGCCTCCTAGATGACCCTTCGCGTTCATTTTCCGCAGCGCCGCATCTGATGGATGTGCCAACTACTCCCCCATCAATGCTAAATCTTGGTCGCCGACGCCCCGATCGCCGCCGGCCATTGCAGTATTGCGCCGCGAATGCATTCGACGCCGACGCGCGCATCAACAGGCAAAAGCCAAGCAGGCAGCGGGCGGTCGACATCGTGGTTTGGAGCGCGGGCGATGGAGACGTGACGTGGGAGCGGGAGGAGGGGGCAAATAGTTTCAGCAGGTCAGCGGGTCAGCGCGCCAAAAGCCAACCCAACGCCAACTACCTACAATAACGGCCAACGCACGGCCAACGCAACGCCACAACACAACCCGCCCACGCCCCGCGGCCCCCGCCCTCCTCGCCGCGGCCGCCGCATGTCAGCTGCGCGCCCACCTGCTCTCTATTATTGAGGTCGGTGCACCGCGGAATAGCCTGCCTCGCCGCGGCGCCGCTTGACTGCTGCCCACCCGGCTGCCGGCTGCATCTTTGCCGTTGCAGTTAGGTGCATGCACCTTGAATGAAGAGGTTGTCCAAATCACCACCAAAGCAGCCGCCAGAGAGAAGCATGATGGACGAAGAAGCGCGAGGTACATTCGTGCCGCTGGGAATGGAGTCTCCGGGCAGGTCGGAGGCCGAGCGGTATGATGAAAGCCATCCCTCTGGCAAACGACACAACGGTCTGCGAGACCAGATGCACTCCTTTCGGGTCATGTCCGCGCCCTATTTCCGCGAGAGCCGCCACGGCCGATGGCTGTTTGCAATCATGGTCGTGCTCACTTTGGCCAACAGCGCCGTGCGCGTCTTGTTCTCCTACCTGGCGAGGGACTTTTGGTCGGCGTTGTCCGACAAGGACGTGGACAAGTTCTACAGCGTCATGCGGTACTTCGTCCTCTCGATGTTCTTGCTCGCTCCGATAAACGTCTATTACCGCTACCAAAGGCAGAAGCTGGCCATTGCGTGGCGAAAGTGGCTTACCGGAAGAGTGCTTCGACTCTACTTCTCGAACAAGGTCTATTATGCGCTAGAGAGGCAATCGGGGGTTGCAAAAGCGAGTGGAGGAGACAACAAAGCAAGAGATTACCACGAGCAAAAGAAGGAGGTCGACAATCCCGATCAGAGAATTGCGGAAGACATTCGGAGCTTTACCGAGTTCAGCCTCAGCTTCTTTCTGACGCTGGTCACGTCCATCATTGACCTGGTCGCGTTCAGCTTCATACTTTTCAGCATCATGCCCCAACTGTTTGTTGCCATCT
Organism: Thalassiosira profunda; assembly: GCA_036939355.1. Taxonomy (NCBI): domain Eukaryota; phylum Bacillariophyta; class Thalassiosirophyceae; order Thalassiosirales; family Thalassiosiraceae; genus Thalassiosira; species Thalassiosira profunda. Next base: position 5,285 of record JALLAP010000309.1, on the reverse strand, counting down.
TCCTTTTTGCCTTTGTTGGGACGGTACTGACCGTGTGCATTGGCAAAGTCCTCATCAGACTCAACTACGAATCGCTGCAGAAAGAGGCAAACTTCCGTTTTAGTTTGGTCCGAGTGCGCGAGAACGCCGAGTCCGTTGCCTTTTACGCGGGAGAAACCGTAGAGGAAAGGGAGACGGACCGGCGATTCGAGCACGTCATATTGAATATGATTCAGATCAACATTGCTCAGAGGAACCTGGACTTCCTGACGACATCCTACAACTACCTCACGTGGGTTCTGCCAATAATTGTGGTGGCGCCCGAGTATTTCGCTGGGAATGTAGAGATGGGCGTCATATCTCAGGCTTCGAGTGCCTTTGGGCACATACTCGACGATCTATCAATCGTCGTCAACCAATTCACAGACGTCAGCATGTTCTCGGCTGGAATAGACCGGCTGTATTCATTCATGACGGCCATCAACCAACTAAACCCCGGCAGAGACGTGGGATCGTTGCTCAGCACGCCCGCCGCAGATGAGCAAACGGCGCCCAAAGCTGTGGGAGCTGCCATCCAGGTGAACGAGTTTGATCCCGCCCCATCGACGATGCCTCTGCCAACCCCAATGCTATCGATCCGGGATCTTTGCTTGGCTACCCCAGACAGCAAAAGGACGCTCGTGCAAAACCTCAATCTGTCTCTCCAGAGCGGAAGCAATCTGCTGATAGCGGGGGCCAGCGGTGCTGGCAAATCGAGTCTCTTAAGGGTGATCGCCGGGCTGTGGAATACTGGCAGCGGAGAAATAGTCCGTCCAAAGTCAGAGCACGTCTACTTTTTACCGCAGAGGCCGTACTGCCCTCCAGGCTCGCTGAGGGAGCAGCTACTCTATCCGAGCACAGAACACAGGGAGGAAATCACTCAGCTGGGCGGAAGCGAGCATCGGCCCGATGGAGGGCCCAGCCTCAGAGACGAGCGGCGTCTTTGGAAGGATTGGTCTGATGGCGATTTGCTCAACGTTTTGGAGAAGGTGGACCTGCCGCGTCTGGCGGCGCAGGCGGGAGATGGAGATCCGTACCGCGGACTGGACGCCGTACTGGATTGGTCTAATACGCTGAGCCTGGGTGAGCAGCAACGCCTGGCGTTTGCGAGGCTCGTGGTCAATCGGCCGCGCCTCGTCATCATGGACGAGAGTACATCGGCGCTTGATGTGGTGGCCGAGAAAAGGATGTATACTTTGCTAAAGGAGATAGCAGGTGAAGGAACAGGGGGGCTCACATACGTCTCCGTTGGCCATCGGCCGACATTGCTGGCGTATCATGATCTCAAGTTGCTGTTGCGCGATGGCACGGGATACCTGTCCGTGATTCAGCCGAACTCTACTCCAGTCGACGAGGGTTTCATATTGAGCTAATTAACGGCGCATCCAAAGGGAACAGTGACAAATCTGGACGCTGCGCTTGTCTTAATTATGCTAGCAAGTTGATGGTTCACTATCCCTTTTGTCTCTAATTCCCTTTGTACTCCTTCATTCGTCTAAATCGGTGTGTTTCTCCTAACAGCCGCCATTGCCGCCAAAACTGCACCTCCTTCCTCACTCGTCATCCGAATAGGTGTACTTGGTCGAGAAGCTGGTCAGCGAAATCGCCCCGCCTGCGCTCTTGCTGAAGCCATTGAACGTCCTCTTCCGCTTGTTCTTCTCGCGACAAAAGTCCTTCCCCCGCACGGCCAGCAATTTCTCGCTCGCCTTTACGCCAAACCCCCCCGCCCCGAACGCCCCCTCGTAGCTGTTGTCGGCCATCGCGCCCCCGTCTTTGGTGGCGACGTCCCCCCAGTACCCGTCGTCGACGCGTTTGAACGGGGTGCCCGAGGATTGGGCCTGAGCGCCATCGCTCCCGGCCTTCGTGGTGACATTAGTCTTGGCCTTTTTGGAGGGCGGGGTGGGGACCCAGTTGGCCGCGGCGGCTGCGGCGGCCTTTGCTTTGGCGGCAGCGGCCTTGCGCTTCGCCTCCCGGTGGTCCTCCTCGTTGTCGGACTCGTTGGAGGAGGAGGAGTCCTCAGAAGAGCTAGAGGAGGAAGACGACGAGTCGGACTCGGCTTCAACCCTCTTCTTCTCCTTGGCATCCTCTCCCTCCTCATCACTGCTGGACTCGTCGTCCGTCGACGAGTCCACGGTCGAGACGCTCGACACCTCCACATCGCTGACATCGCTCACGCTGACGTCGTCGTCGTCGCTTCCAGCATCAGCCTTTTTGGACAGCTTCGACGCCTTGTCCTCCCCCTTCTTCTGCTTCTTGCTGGGCGGCTCCTTCGCTGCCTCGCTCTCGGAATCACTGCTGCCGTCAGAATCCGACTCGCTGGTCGTTTTGGGACTCTCCTTCTCTGCACTGTTCTTTGCCGGGGCCTTTTTCGCAACCTTCTTGTCGTCCTCGCTCTCACTGTCACTAGAATCCGAGCTGCTGCTGCTGCTGCTATCAGAGGACTGCTCTTTCTTATTCGCGGCAGGCTTGGCCTTCGTCGCAACCTTCTTCTCGTCCTCGCTCTCGCTGCCGCTGCTATCCGGGCTGCTACTGCTGCTGCTGCTGCTGCCCGAAGACTCCTTCTTCTTCGCCGCCTCTTTCTTTGCTACAGCCTTGGCTTTCGTCGCACCCTTCTTCTCGTCCTCGCTCTCGCTGTCACTCGAGCCGGAGCTGCTGCTGCTGCTGTCCGAGGACTCGTCCTTCTTCTTCGCCACCACTGGATGCTTCGTCGCCGCTGCGGGCTTCTTCTCATCCTCCGAACTATCACTGCCACTGCTGGAGCCGCTCGAGCCAGAAGAGCTGCCCTTCTTGCGCGCGATGGTCTGCTTGTTCTTGCCCTTTGCCTCGCCCTCGCTGGCGCTGGAATCGGACGAACTAGAGCTCGACGAGGACGAGGAGGATGAGCTGCTAGAAGATGAACTAGAGCTCGACGCCTCCTTCTTGGACGCCGGCCTCGCCTTGGGCGGGGCCTCCCCTTCCACCAGCTTGAGCACAGAACACTTCCCCTCTTTGGATCCGTCCTCGCCCCCCGCCGCGCCGTAGAGCACCGTCAGATCCTCCTTCAGGGCCGCTACGGACTTGCCGTACGCCGCTCCCCCGGAGACGGACTGAAGGTACGCCAATATGGCGTAGCCCATTTGTTTGTGTTGGAGCGAGGCGGGGGTGGCGATCGAGGGCGCGGCGACGGCGGAGGCGACCGCATCGGACTTGGGGCCGTCGGCGGGGAGCACCGTCGCCTTGCCCTTCTTTAGGGAATGCTTCGCCTGAGCCCCCGCCGCGAGCGACGATTTCTTGGCGGCCGCCACCTTAGATGTAGATTTCTTTGCTTTGCCCATGGTCGTCGATGCTGAGGGCGGGATTGTGCGGGCGGAGGAGCGGGTGCGGGGGGTGGTGAGCTGTGAGCTGTGAGGTGATGGGAGCGAGCGGGTGAAGGAGGAGACTACACTTTTGCTTTTGGGTGGCTACGAGAGCAGGGAGTTGGTATGGGGTCATAAATTTTGCGCAACCCCACGACAACTCCCAGGTCCTGGAGGGCTTCTCATCCTCGCTCACTACCCGCCTCCATGGACGAGCCGGCCACAGGCGTCAAGAGGAGCCCACAAAATAGAGGCTACAAAGGGAGCAACAAAATCATCGAACATGGCGGGCGTCACCTTCCCCGCGGGCCGGGCGCCGCAGGAGTTCATATTCTGTGGAATTTGTGATGACCATTTCATGACGTGCGGATGCACTGGCCTGGGTCATGGGAAAAACTACATCTTCAGACTCCCGCCTCCGCCGCCGAATCTCCCGCGCATGGAGCTTCTCCGGCGCTTCTGCGACATTGTGACTGTGTCTCCTGCAACAAGGTCGTTTGATGCTAGGGCGTATCACGCGGGCGAGGCGGCGGCCATTTGTGCATCCTCGAAGCCCGCGAGGCGCAGCTTCGACAAATGATGGCCGACTACATTGCTCAGCTCCCCACGGATCAACTGCTGAATGGCCTTGCCCGGGCGGCCGGAGGCGATATATTGGCGGGTCAACCCAGTGCTGTGCAGGTCACGGTCATTGCAAATGAATGCCGGTCTGCCATCGGGGCATTCATTAGCGGAGATTGGTCGACAATCACGAGGCTTGGATCGTCGTTGGTTCAGAATGCCTTCCAAGTGTCCGACCCGGCAACGTACCCGCTAACGGATCCGCATCTGACGACCATCTTTCAGAGCGGTGTTGCCATCCTTCAATTTCTGCATGAGCTGGCGTTTTCGGACATTGGCTACAGGCTTGCATTGGAATGCGACAGGCATCCACAGGCTACCGGCGTTCCCTTGCAGCCGGCAACCGAGCGTGATTACTTGATCAACAATGTTCCCAGGTAACGTGAAAGAGTAGCTTCAAACTAGTAACAGAAGTATCGAGTGTTCATTTGTGCACATCTTGTGCTCATTTCTACTCTTCTGTTTGGCGTTTGGCTGAACTCTTGCCGAGGAAAGGGAAAATCAGAGTCACCTGTTGTCATTTGCAAGCAATTCTTCCGCAGCCAGCTTTCCTGACGAGTAAGCCCCGTGAATGGTTCCAATGTCCAACCCAGGACTGCCATCGCACGTGTGCTCGCCACAAAAGTATGTCCTGTCCGAATGGCCCGTCTTTGAGTTGTATTTGCCGAACGCTCGGACATCTTTCGCCCCTCTTGTGCCAGCTTTGAAGTAGGTCCACGATCCCCGCGCAAAGGGATCCGATCGCCACCTCGTCACATGTATCCTCAGTGCATCTGGAATGCAACTGACGCCACCCTCTTTATCGTCGAGAAACGCCGTCCGCAACGCCTCCATCGCTTCTCTCTGGATATTTTCATTCGACATGGTTTCGATCCGTTCTGCAAAGACTCCGGTAGCGTAGCAAATCAGGATTGGCGGATCCTCTCCCTCGACGATCCAATGCGACCAGGGCATGTTGCCCAAAGGAAAGTCTTCGTCACTCTCGGTGGCAATGTTGAGCGTTCCTGTGCCATCGGGCCACCATTTGTGTGGAAATAGGAGCTCAATCTTGTCCATCAGACAAACCCCCAAACCATCGATTGCTTTTGTAAGCCGCTCTGGAAGCGGAGGGGCGAAGGCGGGTTTTCTGCGTTGCAGCACGCCCAACGGAAGGGCCACGATGCATCCCCTTCTTGCGACGAATCGCCTCTCGGATTCGGAGCCATCGCTTCGGGCACAGACCACTTCCACTCCGTCAGGATTGCTTCGGTCTACCGACTTGACTCGATGACCGCAACGTATATCCACCTCAATGCTAGATGCCAACGTCTC
>JALLAP010000308.1:0-14469 GCA_036939355.1 Thalassiosira profunda | reverse complement strand
TTCTCCAACCTCTTCTGCTCCTCCTTCGCCTCTTCTTTTCGTTTTCGTTTGTCCCTCCTCTTGAACGTGTCCACCATCCGCCGCTCTTCGACGGTCATCAATCCCCCCGCGCTGGCGAGCTTGCCCCGCTCCATATTGCCGGTGTAGCTTCGGGAGGCCGACGAGGGCGATTCCAACAGGAGGACGGCCCGTCCCAATCGGAACAGCGGCACGAAGGGTCGGGAGCGCAGGGCGTCGGCGAGGGCGTCGTCCTGCGTGGCGACGAAGTAGGCGTGGCGGTTGTTTCCCCTCTCGGTAGCCAGTCGGTAGATTCCCTTGCTAGCCTCGGAGAAATCCCGGAATGCCTTGCTGTTGTGTTTTCCATCGTCCCCCGACGCCGGTATTCTGTCGCCCTCTATTATCTCGCACTCGCCCAGCCCGTACTGCCTCGCCGCCGCGAACAACTCGCGCTGCTCATCCGCCGCGGCGCCCTTCCCCCCCTTCGACGCACTGTCCGCCAGCGCCTCCAATTCATTAAGGGTCTCCCTCGTGACATAACGGCCGAAATCTTCGTGCTGCAAAGTCTTTTGGAAGCGCTCGAAGAGGGGCACCTTGTTTCTGATGGAGGCGACGAGGAAGGTGCCGTCGAGGAGGATCCGGTAGGGAGGAGAAAGGTGCGGCGCGTTGAGCCGGTAGAATTGGAGTGTGCGGCGGGAGGCCTTGGCTCGGCCGTGGCGCATGGTTGTTGTGGTGTGGGTTGGTGGGGCGGGTGCTGGTGGACGCGGGGGTGGACCTGCGCTGGGTGGGGCGGGAGGAGGCGAGGACGGCGGAATGAAGAGGCCCATTCATTGTGAGGCTTTTGCGTATCTCGCTCCGTCCGTCGCGACCTCCATCCCCCGCCAACACAACAAGATTCACATGCACCGACAATGACTTGCACCTTGCAGCCGCGCAGTAGGCTCTCGAATGCTCGATAGGCGGCGGCTCAGTAGGCTCTCGAAAGCTCAGTGCTTCTGGTTGTCAGGCGATAACAATTGCAAAAATCTGTTCACATAAGAGACATATCCAGAGAAATCATGAACGACAAGCGGAGCAAGAAGGAGCCCCTCCTCGGCGGCGACGTCGAGGCCTCCGACGGCCGGGCCACGCCCGCCAGCGCCAGCGGGAGGATAACGCCGCTGAGCATCGGCACCGGCAGCGCCGTGCCCGCGAACAACGACGGGAATTCATTGCCGCCCCACGAGGAAGGCAGCGAGCGCGAGAAGAAGGTGGGCCACAACTTCTTCTTCTGCTGCTGCGACAGCAAGCGCGCGGTGGTGTGGCTCAACACGATGATATTGATGATCAACCTGTTTACGATCACGTATGCGGCCGTCAACTCGAATCCCAGCGCCGAGGGGTACACGCGCCACATGATCATGCAAGGCTGCGGCATGTTCGTGACATTCGCCACCCTGCTAGGCGCGTATTGGTATTCGAAGGAAATTGTGTTGGTAGGGCTGTGTTTCGCGTGCTACCAGCTCGTGGTGGGGATCGCCAAGGTCGCAAAATATGATTGGCAGAGCCAGTATAACGAGGAGGGAAAGCTGGAGACGTTGTTCCCGATGGTGTTTTACACTCTTGTCTTCTATGCGGAGGCGGTGTTCATGTATGAGGTCTACGTGGGGACGATGAGCGCGGAGACGTACAAGAGGCGAGAAAGGCACTGCTGTTGCTGCAATTGCTAGGCGTGGATGAGCTTTCGGGAGACGCGGCAAGGGAAAAGTATCAGTATCACACAGGATGCAATCTAAATCAGCAGGCGGAAGCAACAAAGGATCCAGAGGTTAAAGGACCACCGCGCTGTAGGGAGCAAGTCATAGAAGTAGGTGTGTATGTGTCAGTAGATGGCCAAAGGCATCCTGCTCTGGCGAGTGAAAGTAAGGTAGGAATCACTTTTGCTATTCAATGAACATCTATGTCTCTGAGCTGGAAACGGCACCAGTTCGTTTCTGAAAATATACAACATCCACGTCCCCCCTAAAGCCTAGATCATCACATCGTGCAGCTCGCCGTGGTCCTTCGAATACTCCCGCTTCCCGTCCATTTCGTCATTCGACAGGGCATGCTCCTCGGGATACGACCACGTCTTTCGCAGCGCGCTCGATACTGACGGACTTGGCCGTGGCGCAATGTTGGTGTCGCGAGATTCGACGTCCGAGTCGCCCTTCCACCACTGCGTGTTGTGTCCCTCCCACCAGTTGGATTCGAACTGGTGCGGATCCTGCTTCATGCTGCGCTTGTGGTAGGCCACGCCGACGACACCACCAACAACTAGAAGCGAGAGAAGCACGCCGGATACGATGCCCCCAGCGTTGGATTTGTCCGGCGACTCTTCCGGTTCCGTCGATGTCAACACTGCCTCCTCCATGGCCTCCTCCTTGGCCTCCTCCTTGGCCTCCTTGCTCGCAGAGATTTTGTGGTTGACTGGCGTCTCTTGCGCCGTCGTCGGGGTGTCGTGGACTGCCTCCCATCCGCCGTGCGGCCATGCATTCCACGTATCGTACTCCTTGTTGGGTGCCACAGGGTAAACGACGTCGTTCTGGGCTGGCGTCTTCTCGCGCTGGCACTCCTTGAGCGGACTCCACGTAACAGGCTTGCTCCCGTCCAACGTTCCCTCCGGCAGCTGGCAAAATTCGCCCTCATAGCCCTCCGGGCAGCAGCACCCGTGGTGCTCCGTGTCGTCGTGGTCGTTGTACTGCTTGCACTTCCCGCCGTTGGTGCAGAACGAATGGGAGTGGCGTGCCGTATCCTTGGCGCAGAACTCCGTCACCGCGTACTCGCAGAATCTTCCGGCGAGCATCTGGCTGATCTCGTCGTGGCCTTCGTCGCACTGGCAGCTGTACTTCTTCATCACGCTGTTCGCGTTGGTTGGATCGCACGGCACGCCATTCAAGCAAAAGTGCTCAGACTCGTGCTCGTCGTTGTGGCAGTGGCTGACGTCCGTCTCGCACTGCAGTCCGGTGAACCCCTCGGGGCACGAACAGTACATTCCATCCTGCTGTTTCTTCGCGTGGACGGCCAGGTTGAGGTCGTCGTAGGCGTCCTTGTATCCCTGTGGAAGGCAAACTAAGATTGAGCCAACGTTCGACATCAAGCACGTCCATGTTCCACCAGGAAAGCTTACCTTGACGCCAAGACGACACGATCCTCCATTCTTGCAGTTCAGATCGCACACTGGCTCCACATCCCCCTCAATCTCGCAGAGATCCCCGGACCAACCCTCCTCGCATTCGCAACCCCGGTGCGCCGCATCAGGATCGGTGATGCACCGTCCGTGGTTGGTGCAGAACGCGTCCTTCTGATCCTGGTCCATCCCCGGCGTGCAGAAGGTAGTGCTCTCGTGCTCGCACCCCAGCCCAGCGAAGGAGGTCTCGTCCGTGTGCGCCGAATTGCAATCACACACTGGGTTGCCGCTCCGATCGTAGCTGCATGTCGCTCCATTGTAGCAATATTTGGCATCGCCGCACTTGTCCACCTCAATTTCGCACCTCAAACCGGTGTATCCGTCGGGGCAGACGCAGTGCTCCCCGCCCGACGAAATGATGTCGAACACCAACTTGGCCGGGAAGGGCCCCGTGCCGACGAGGCCGTCGTAGGACTTGAACCCCTTGGCGCAGACGCCCCGCTCGCAGTCGAGGCGGCAGTCCGAGAAGCCCTCCTCGGCGAGGAACTCGCAATGAGTTCCGGCGCGGTGGGAGGGGCACTCGCATTCGTAGTGGGCGTGGCCGCCGAAGGCGGAGGCGACGGAGGTGCACTTGCCGCCGTTGGTGCAGAACTGATGGTGGGATAAGCGGTGAGAGTTGAGTATGATGGGAGAGAGCACATCTTGTGCTCATGTTGTGCACAACACAATCGTATGCCCAAACGAAAGTATCATCTACTCACCATGCTCTCGTCGCACGTCTCCTCCTGGACGTGCTGGCAGAACTTCCCCGCGTACTTCACCCCATCGTGCCCCGCCTGGGTGCAATCGCACATGTACTCGTACCGCCCATTGCTCCCAATGCCCTTCTTCCAACACGTGCTCCCGTTGAAGCACGTCGGGGCGTCGGGATCGCCGGCGTCGCACACCTGGTACTTTCTGCCGCAGTCGACGCCGCCGTATCCCTCGTGGCAGTCGGTGCAGTGCTCGCCGTTGACATTGAGCTCCTCGAGCCACGGCAGGTCGGCGGAGGGGACGGGGTGGTCCGTCGTGTAGTCCTTGTCGCCGACGGCGCAGACCCCGCCGTGGTGGCACTTGAGGCCGTTGGGGCAGCGGCCGTGGGGGACGTTGGAGAAGTTGGGGTTGGCGGCGAGCACGACGGCGGGAGAGAAGAAGAGGAGGGCCGTGGCGGCCAGGCCGGGGCCGCGGCTGGAGGACGGCATGGCTCGGTTGCTTCCACTCTGGATGCGCTCGACCGCCTGGTATCTACTTATTGTGATGACCGCCCAGGTTGCATTAGCTACGAGAGGCACTCGCGAGGCATAGGCGGCCCCACCCGTCCGTAGGATGCACAACGGTGAAGGCGATCTTCGTTCGTCTCTTCGGCAGGACGGTTCGGCGGTGAGGCGGTGGTGAACCGACATCGAGCAATTTTTTGTTTGGCTCTAGAGGGGGCCCACGTACGTAGGAATAGTACTTACGGATACTTTTCTCTTGACGCAAAGAACAGAGAGGTTTCCTCCCTCCGCTCCATCTCCTCGCCTCTCGCCTCCGACACTCGAGACTCGAGGGAGGCGAGGAGGCTCGAGTGGCAGGCAGCGCGGTGAAGAGTGGATGCAGACGATGGGGTGAAGAACAAGAGGGAAAGGAAGCCCTTTCTGTGTTGCAAAGGTGATTGAACCTGACTGATCGGTTACGACTATGGAAATCGACTGCCTATACTGCGGCCGAAAAGATCCACCACTTTCACTTCTAGCCTTTCGGTTTCCCCTCACCGAGTAATCATCAATACGAACCGCTGACATCTCTACCTCGCTAAATCCTCCATCCGCCAATAATGGCTCCTCGTCGCTCCGCCCGTCTCGCTCAAAACAAAGTCGTCGACCTGACGAGTCCTTCTTCCCAGACGAAGGGCGACGAGGAGCAATCCAATTCTTATGCCTCCGGTGCCGAATCACGCACTCTTCCCAAAGACCGTGAACAATTGTTTCGTAAGCTGCTTTCTTACGCAGATCATCAGCTCGAGTGTCTGCGGATCGCCGAGTCGAATGGAGGAACTGTCGACATTGAGCTCCTCAAGGAGATCGCCCGCGCGATGAAAGATGTAGCGCTGGACCTCCAGTCTAGGGAAAGTGCATGCCCTGACGAGGCCTCCTTCGACAGCGACTCAAGCACTTCCAGCTCAGAGAGTGTCGATGGCGGAGTGCGAGGGGGTGAGCACTCAGACAACGTAGCTTCCGGTAACAAGGAGGAGGCATCTCTTGCTGATGAGAAGACGAACGAAGAGGGCTCTGGTCGTCCAAGCGAAGACTCCGAAAGCCAAGCTCCATATTCGCCTCCTGATACTGTGCCCAAGACCTCAGCCTTCTATGCCAAAGACGATATTTCAGACATGTCGGACGAATACTCGTTTTCCCTCGAGGAGGACGCAGACGACCTCGCGGGCTGTGGCGAGAAGCCCAACTTTGACGGCAGCAACGCCGCTAGAGCCAAGGATCCGCCCGCGCAGTCTCCGCTCAGATCCCCTGAACTTGAGCCTGCCTCAGGGCGGAAGTCTGACTCGCCCCTCTCAGACTTGTCTTTCTCCTGGCAGACCGTGGCCAGCTCCCCAGAGCACAAACCACCAGCCTCGGCGCGGAACGAAGGCTCCGAAGGTACGGGCAAGTCTTCTCCGCCAGCCTGTGCCCGGCAAGCGCACTCTCCACTCTTCGACGAGAAGAGCGATAACGCTGTGCCAAAGACGCCGCGTAAGCAGCCGCAGAAACCGCCTTCGCCGAACGACGAAGAAGGGAAGGAAAATGCGCCGAGTGGCTTTGGCAGTACCAGCGCAAAGTCTCCTTTTAAGCCAACCCCGACCCTGAGGAAGAGCAAGCCGCCTGCCGCTCCTTTCACGCCAGCCCCGACTCGGACGAATAACAAGCCGTCCACCAAGACAGCCAAAACGAGGGTCACAACCACTGAGAAAGCTAAACTCGCCGACGACGTTTTGCGGGCCAATGAGAGCGGCAGGGGGTCTCACTATCGAGTACTTGGCCTGTCTTGTTTCAAAACAACAAAAAGGACGTCTCCATTAGATTATTCGCGCAGTGTGCTAAGAGAGAAGAGGGTGCGGGGCATCAGGGTGAGAGATTCCCTTGTCAGTGATCTTCCAACTGGGATGACGCGGATCGGCCCAACGAGAATCAGAGCCGTCAATTGGCTCGTCCAGCCATTTTCCGTTGAGCCACAAAATCTTGATCCTATCCCCAGCAGCTTCGTCGAATACGGTCCCCTTCATCTCCATCGAAATGAACCAGTCCGGGGTCTTCTCGTCCCAAGAGCACAAATACTGGCCCATGTGCGCAGGAACCCCGACATTTTCCAACTTGAATTGCTGAATTCCGGCGTAGTCTGGATTGAACGACATGACTCCGGCCATGTAGATGATGACTTTGCCGCCAACGAATGTCGTCTGCGCGTAGTTGTGATGACCCAACAAGTGATTCATAACGCCCATCGACGAAGCGTTAAAGTAGTTGCAGATGCATTTGCGATTGCGGATTGTGTGCTGCACCCAATTCCGTGCTTTTTGGGGCAGAGCGAGCCACTGGCTCGTCGTACCAAGGAAGCCGTCGGGTTGGAGGTCACGATTGATGCCAATGACCGGCGCACCGTCATCTTTGCCATCCTTTCTGTGCCATCCGTTGCCGCGTGGATTGCGGGTGCCAGATGAATCAGCCGCGCCGTGCTTCGCGCACGCTGTTCCTTCTTTGAGGCGACCGGTGGCATCGTCGTGCTCACGGCCCTCCAGGTTTTGCTCGTCAGACCACAGCCAATCGTTGAACGTCCCTCCCTGGGATTTGTAATTCCCACGCCGTGCATTAATCTTTGATTGCTCTGCGTGGCGTTCAGTCTCCTCCCGGCGCTTTTCCGCCCTCTTTGAACGCGCAGCGGCCAATTTTTCGTTGTGATTCCGAAGGTCAGCTTCACGCCACACGAGATACCGCGAGACCACATCTTTCAATGTCTGAGTGACGCCTTTCGCCTCCTCCGGGTCGTAGAGGAGCTCATATGTCGGCTCCATATCGATAGCCTGATCGCCATCACCGAGCCCTCTGATCATTCGATGCGTCTTGGCTTTGTCAAGAAAGGCGGCGATGGCCTCCTCCATCCCTCCCTCTTCGAGCAGATTGTGCTTAGCAAGCACCGATTTGGAAAGGGCAACGCCAATGGGATTCAGCGTAGAGTTATAACCGGGGCGGAAAACGATGTCGCCGTCTTTGCGTTTCACAATCTTGCGCCTACTAGTGCGAGCCCGGAGAGCATTGATGAGTGGTTCGTTTGTGCGCAGCCGGTGGAGAATCAAATCAGTCGTCGTTTCGCAATCGAGCAAATACAACGATGGTTCGCCTCTGAGGGAATCTAGGCAAGTCTCGGCCAGCTCCTTCAGCCCAGTTGTCGGGGAAAGGACCACGACCTTTGTGTCCGAATATTTGCAACACGAGCAAAGGCCTGCATCACTGGACATTTGGGTGTCAATACTGATAGTCGTTTGGGTCTGGGCCGGCGGCCCACGCACGATCGTTTTCAACGCGAATTCGTCTAAGAGCAGTTTGAAAGGAATGTTCAATGGATATGAAGATGTCGAAGCAAGGTGATTCAGTAGATGCATTTGCACTCACCCGGCGCCGCAGTGCTGAGACGGGAGAGGCTCATAGGGATAGGCGTCCCACTAGGCACCCTCTGCACATCTCTCACAGTTTTCGCAGTAGCCTTCTTCATTGGAGGATTGGAAATGATGCCATCATTCAGCTTCATCAACTCATCGCCAGCTTCCGCTCGGATTCGATTTGTGTAATGCTGAACGATTTGGGCCTTGGGCACGTTGTCGGCAGCGCCTCCTTTCGGAATGATGGTACGAATCACGTCCGCGGCCTCCTTTGACGGGCAAAGGAATCGCATTATCGGGCAGCGACTGTATCTGATTTCATGGACAAGATACCACGTGGGACAACCATTGATGGCAATCGCATTACCATTCGGTGTCGTCCTCTGCACAATATTGTCGCGAGTTGCAGCTGAAAGGGCAAGAAACAATAGTCGTCAGAGAATAAATGAGATTGCAGCAGAGAACGATGCCAGTAACTCACGGTAGTCCACGCGTTTCATGTGTTCCTGGAAAACTCCGATCAGCGGGTCAAGCGCTTTTGCTGCAGTAACTATCTCTTGTGGTATCCTATTGAGCACATCTTGAGCTCCTTTGCGCAAGGCGCGCTCGTTGCCCATCGCCCCAATTTCGGCGACGGCGGAAACATATTTGGCAGTGAGCTTGGGCGGGGTCAGCGAAGAAAGGATACCGGGTTCCAGCGCCCTGACCATTGTGCCAACGTCATCCTTGCACACGCCCTCCACCCCAGCATTCTTGACTAGCTCGTCCAGCGCGATGGACGGTAGATTTAGCCCCAATTGCGCCGACGCAGCTGGAGCAGTTGCCGCTGAGGGGGTTATGGGCGGTGCAGCATTGCCGTTGACGCTCGCCGCGACGTTCGTTTCGTTGGACGTGTTGGTCGTCGCGGCGCCATCGCCCTCCTCGTCGGAATTGAGCAGCTCAACAAGATTGTCCGCCAAGGGCTTCCGGTCGTCTTCACCCGAATCCTCGTCGAGCAGTTCGACAATGTTGCGCGCGGAGGGTTTACGGGAGCCGGTCTCCTGCATCGCAATGGCCAATGCAGATCGCGCCGCAGCCGGGGAATCCTCGTCGGAATCAAGCAGCTCAACAACATCGTCAGCGGAGGGCTTCCGGTCGTCTTCGCCACCTCCAACATCTTCAGGAACTGAATCAAGAGAGCGTCGACGCCCATCTCCTGGGGATTGAAGGGCGTTGCTGCTACCCATGCAGCTATCCTCCTCAGAGTCCTCAAATTCACTCAACGAGTTCTTCACATCTCGAATCCTCCTCTTTGGCACGGGTTCATCTGAAGCAGAATGAACAGATGAGTAAGAGAGGAAACGCACAGAGAAGCAAAAGCGCCACAAATTAACTCACTGTTTCTGCCATTGAGCTTCTTGTGCACGTCCCACGCAACATCCTCGTTCCGTTTCTCTGCTTCTTGGCGAGCGGCGGCATCGTCGTCGTACTCTTTCTGCAGCGTCGCAGCAAGAGCCGCGTCTGCATCTCTCTCTGCTACTCCATCGCCACGCCCAAAGGTAGGAGCAGCGTTCCATATTTCTTCGAAAGCAGCGGTAGTCAACGGGCGCTCTCGTTGGCGCTCTCGCTGGCGCGGAGAGACAGACAACGCTTCCATTCCCAACGAGCCCATATCCTCCCCAGTTCTCGCACGATTCGTCACCGGGGGCGTGAATAACGGCGAGGGGTGCGGCCGCTTCTGGCTTTGGTCGGGCTCGTAGTTCATTTGTGGAGTGGTTGGCGCCGTCCCCGGATCCGCGATGGCCTGCCCCCTACTCTCTCGCCGGGCGTCACGTTCGCAAACTTGGGCGTCCTCCGGAAAGATACTGGGGACAGAGGTCGCCGACGGATCACGAGTGGGCGAGACCGTGTCCCCAAATTGGTACTCCCCACCGCTCTCCGAATCTTCGTCGCCTCCTCCAATCTGTCCATGGTACACGTTGATCACCAGCGAGTCGCCATATTGGGGGGAAATATCCTTGACGAGACCGTCGACGTCGATGCCGTCCCCATCAACCAGAAAGCGGAGCTCCCGCCCCAACTCTTTGGACAGCACTGAATGGGCTTTTGTTAGATGATAGATGAAGTGGGAGCAACGCACCGACACATGAAACTCACACTTGCTGAAAGATCCCCATTTCTCGTCGCCCATCAAGCGAACCACACGATCGGATCCACCTTGCATATGCAGGCGGACCCTCCGACCAGCGCCAGCAGATTCCGTTGTCTTCTCTGCGGCCCCCGTCCCGGAGGTGGTGGCATCGCCCACGTCGTCCTCCCGTCCGGCCTCGATGACGGTGCTGTTCTTGGTGGAGGTGACGTTGGTCGACACGGCGTTCAACTCCGTTGCCGGCTTTGCGCCTCTACGTTTGCGCTTCTTGCATTTCTTCTTCTTGATGAAGTTCTTGTACCGAATCTCCACGCGCCTGCTGCGCCGCGCCTTGATGCGGGCACGCTCACGCCTGGTCAGCTTGGGCTTGGGCTCCACGTCCACCAGCTGCGGGAACGGGTCAATCCCTCGCCTGGTCGCCTCGGACACGCCGATAGCGGCGACGAGGTACGACGACCGGTGCATGCTGCTGCGACGGGAGAGGTCGCAACGTCATGATGTGTCGGCGTGATGGCGATGGGATGGCACGATGGCGGCGGCCACGGCGGCGATGGTGGCGTGGAAGCCAATGGCCACATCGTTGAAGGAGGCAATCAAAGAGGCGCGGGCGGCGGTGTGGGCGCAGGAAGTGGTGGCCACGACGAGAGCAGCGTCCGTCGATGGTGATGGGGCGCGGGGGAAGTGAGGCGAAGTGAAGGTGAAGTGAAAGAAGAAGTGAGGTGATGTGTGTGAAAGGTACGTAACAAAAATACGTCATACGCTCGTTTGCAAGAGGCGAGGAAGCGAATAAGGATACCACCAATGCCCGGCGCCTGTGGCCGGCGCCAATGCGGAAGACGGAGATAGAAAAGATATCGATTTGTCAGATTGAGAGGAACATTGACGATTTCGGCACGATTATTGGCGGCTCAACCATTGCAATACATCTTACCGCAATAGGTATCCTCTCTATGAATACAACGGATTGTTACTAAAGGAGCACCTCTCTCCCCGCTCGTGCCTGACGACGGTAAGATTGCGGAAGGATAAGGCAGGCATGTCAATGCATGTCAGATTGAAGAGGATGAACGATTGAAGGGCCATTCCATGCCATTTGCATCGATAAGATACATCAGTGCACATGATATGAGCACTCACATATTGATTGCACTGGACTCGGTATCATCCACAAGAGCTTTCTTGCGCCTGCATCGTGTGCATTGCAGCAGAAGGAGTACATGCGAGAGGCAGGAGAGATGATGAGTTGATTAGATCGAGAGCAAAATGGGTGTTGCGCCGAAAGATACCTGAGTACATCACAAGATGTGGAACGCACCGGCTTGTAGGTAGAGACACTGAACCGCCGATCTGAACAGCCGCCGACGCCTTTTTCGCACCTTGATGCTAGCAATAGCGAAAGCGTTGGGTAGGAGAGCGACACTGGATTCGTTAGATCGAGAAGAGAGGGCGGCAAGGTGTCTCCGCCCGTGTGTATATCTTGTGTTCTCAACTTATCTCCGGCGCTTTGCCATACTCGGAACACATCTTGTGCTCGCAGCACGATGTCCTATTACAAGCAGATGCAATGCGGCACGTCGCTGCCCCCAACAGCGCGGACAAACACTCGATGGTCGAGCGCACCAAGTGCACACCCTCATCCGCCCAGCGCGTTCGTCCATCACGCCGCCCCGACGAAGCACAGCCCGCCCAGCACCACACGTACCTGAAAGGAGATATCCGATCGATGAATGAGCCTTGCGCGCCGTAGAAAAAGCGCCAAATCCTATCACTCGACGGAGCAAACGAATTGCCTTTCGTTCGATCCCCAAGTGAAAATTATGAGGAGCACAACCAGCGTGTGCTGGTGGGTGGTGAGAGTAGCTACATATGGTAAGTACTTCGTTTGACTGCGTTTTGGAACCCAACGCATCGGACGCTGACATTACCCAAGCCTTCCGCAAAGTGGTGCTCAAGCTTCACCCCGACAAGAACAAAGCTGAGAACGCTTCCGAGGCATTTCGAGCGGCGAAAGCCGCGTATGACGCCCTGCGGAGCCCAAGCCAACGCGCAGCCTACGATCGGGACAATGTCACTGCTCAATACGCATTTCCTGCTACTTCGGCAAGCGTCAAGTTCCCTCCCGGGGGACCCTTCAGTACTATTCCTGTTGGAGACCTTGTCATTTTGACGGGTCTAGGCGATTGGAAGGGAATCGTCAGGAGCTTCGACCAAGAGTCTGGGAAATACGTCGTGAACGATTGCTTCGGAACGTTGCATGAAGTAGCACCCTCCGCTTTGTTCCAGAATGTTGAGGTCGTGCTCCGTGGCTGCAACAGTCCTCGCACAGTCGGGACACTGCAGTCGTTTCAAGAAGCGACTGGCACCTATAGGGTCCAATACTTCTGTCACAGGTCGTCCCGGGTTAATGGCATTCGTCGACCCGAGGAAATCATCATCCCTAAGGGCACGGTCGTGCGGTTGAAAGGTCTCGAGCGGCAGACCTACAATGGCAGTTATGGTAAGGTCGTGGCTTGGGCAGAGAGGATCGAGGAGGATGGAACTGATACCTCCCACTACGACGTCCAACTATCAGAGAGCGCTGCTGTTCGCGTAAAGATGGCCAATGTGCGTGTATGATGAGAGGATGATTGCTCCGTCTTTGGCTTCTCAGGAAGTCAGCCAGTTCTCACCCCGCGGTGGTTGCTTTTGTACTTCTCCTTCGAGAAAGAGCAACGACAATAGATTTGAGTGGTGCATTCATCATCCAGGTAGTAAAGCCTGATTCATTTCATAGGCTCACTATTTTTCGCGGCCAAAGCCAGCTTTGCTTCAGAGGGCCCTCAGCGCTCCCTACAGCGAGACGGTGCTCCCGCTCCCGAACCCCACCCGCTTCCACACGAACACGTCCTCCTCGGGCCGATCGTCGTTCCTCGTCACCCGCAGACCCTCGTCGCAATAGGTGGTTCTCAATACCACCTCGGACGATCCCGGGGCCACCTGCTCCAACGCCTCTCCGGACGGAAACGGGGGCGAAGATGAATTCACCAACTCTCCCAGCGGTCCGAGCTTTTGCAGGATAGTCGAATCCTCGGGCTTGGTCGTTTCCACCTTGACCCGCAGCCCGTCCAATCCATCGGCACTTATCACTGTGCACCTGGTCGTCATCATCGAGGTCGCCACTCCCCCCAGCGTGGCCACCTTCACCCGGGATACGAGGCTCCCGGTCACCGGCCGTGCATTCGAATCCACGTCAATCGTCTGAGTAGCAGGCCCCACCTCCTTGATGGGGGCGGGAATGGCGTCCGTAATGCCGAAGATTTGATCCGAGTTGTCGGGGAAGGCGCGGCGGAAGGCCCAGAAGAAGGGGGACGAGCGGGTCACGTCGTCCGAGGCGTAAATAAGTTCCCTGTGCATAAGATGTGCACATACTTAGATATGAGCGTTGTTTCACTGAAGATTATATCGCGAGCAAATGAGATCACAACCAAACTCACCATTCCCCCGACATGAGACCCGACAGCGCGCTCGCCTGTCCAAAGCCCGCGTCCTCGCCCAGCTGCTCCAGCTCTTTAATCTTGCTCTCGATCCCCGACGAGTATCCGCCAAAATTGTGACTGTTGCACTGTTGGGTAAGTTCTCGCTTGCAGTCCTCTACCCTCTCGGCGGTGGATCCGACCGCGGCAGGCACGTCGGACGATTGGTCGGTGTCGGAGGGGGCGGCGCTAGCCAGGGAAGTCGGCGTTGGAGGCGCGCCGATGCGGATTCCTGGTGTGCGGTATCCTGTGCGGCGTGTGCTGGCACCTTTGCAAATGCCACTCGATGGAGGGGCAAATGACGACGCCAGAGGTATTGCGCAGGCCAGGAGGACGGCCGCGGCCAGCAGGGTTGTTGGTATTGACGCCGCCATTGCGTGGAGGGATGAGACGAGATGAGAGGGGAAGTGAGAGAAGAGGAATGACGAAGTTGAACCGCCGGCAGAAATCTTGTCTGAATCCATCCGTCCCCGCCGCTCGCTTGGCTCAAAATCGGCGGCGGTGCCAAATTTTCGGATCGTGTGTGTGGTGCTCGGGGAGTTGCCATGCATTGCAGCAGCGAGAGCTTCCATAACAATCGCCGAGAGCTTGGAAGAAGGAGCCACTGATCCGCCGGCGACGGTATTGCAAACATCCGGGTGCGGCCGGGCTCCACAATCCCCTGCTCACATCATGTGCACCCCCACCCGGCCCCACCCGTCGCCCTCGCGGCCGCCGCAGCAGGCGGGCAAGTCCTTCGCCCGGCGCTTCGCCCTCACCAACCCCGACGGCACCAACAACAAAACGCGGTTGTACCTCTTCGCCGCGGCCGTCGGCGGAATGTTCCTGATAATTCACATCCTCGCCACCAGCGACGCTTCGACCAACGGCGGGGGCGGCCGGCTGCGATTTTCGAGGACCAAAGAAGAACCATTGACGAATCGCTTCTCCTACTCGAAGATCAACAGTCCCTACGAGCAAATCTGGATCAACAGCCACCTCGAGGGGTGGGCGAAGAAGAAGAGGGAATTCCAGGCCA
>JALLAP010000307.1:0-16745 GCA_036939355.1 Thalassiosira profunda | reverse complement strand
TGGAGTTTGTGGAGGAAGAGGGGTTCGACGAGGCCATGATGGAGAAGCTGGCGGCAGAGAGTTTGGCTCGAGAGCAGGAGGAAGAGGGAGAAGGTAAGCAGCCGCCGGAGGAACAAGTGGTTGTCGCCGAAGCTGCTGAAGTCGGAGTTGAGGAGAAGGGGGTTGAGGAGAAAGCTGCGGAGCCAGCAAAAGAGGTGGCGTCTGAGACGGCCAGCTCGAGCGAGGAGGACTTGGATCTGACCAGACAAGTCATCATGAACTACGTCAACTCGCAGGAAGACGACGATGGTGTGGTTGATGACGACGATGAGGAGTAAATCTCGTGGCTTTGGTGGTTGAGAGGGTCTTGCTGGAGAAACCGAATGAGATTAGTTCTCTGCTTGGCTCTCACACTCCGTTTCTCCCTCCGTTTGCCAACTCTCCACAGCGTAAGCAAAAGAGTACGATGAGAGAGATGTTATAGAGAGGTCTCAATCAATGAAGTGAAAGTGTAATGTGCTAGCAACCCGTTTCCAATACATTGATGCGTCTTCTGGGGGGCCCTCTGGGGCCCTGCCACTCACCGAGGAGCTACAACTTCAACTCCCAAAGTAAAGGGCTCTGGGGTCTACAAACCCAAGGGAGTAATATTAGGAAGCACACTAATTGGTCACAACTTGGCTATGTACCTAGTCAATTGATCAAGGGGTAGCATTACTTAAGGTAGGGGAGAAACCCTAGGCTAGACCCCACGCACGACGCACGCGCGCCGCACGACAAACGGCGACTCGCCATTTTCAGTGTTGCAACCCGCACACTCTCATCATCCCCAACGGCGCCGCCGCCAACAACCCCAACCCGATATCGGCGCGGCGGCGGTCAAAACACGCTCGGCGGTCTCCCGCGCGCCGCTCCGGTCTCCGCCTCAGCCCGCAGTCTGTTCTCGCTTTCGCATTTGCCGGCGGCTTTCGCCTTGTGGGTAGCAGCAGTATCTGCATCGCACATCAGGAAATCAGGAGGGCATTCTGATCGCAGATTGGGATAGCTCCACTGCGTTGATGCTCCATCAGACGCAGGTGGTATTGCTGCGCGCGCTGGACTTCCTTTCCGCGCTGCTCGGCAATACCCCGGGATCTCGTGGCCGCGTAGATGAAAAAGACGGACGCAGAAGCGGTGAGAACTCGGGCGACCACGACGATTTCGAGACCGCACTTCAGCCACCTCCGCGCCCAGAGAACAATTCGCAACCCCTAGGAGCACCTCTCATCATGGTGCGGTCATCGACGCAGCAAGCAGTGGATCCGATCGTCGGCACGGCCGCCGTGATCGGCCTGTCCGTGGTATTTCTGCGGTGGGTCTCCAACCGCTCCTCGCAAGCAGCCGTTGACACCAACAAATGCCGGAATAAATACAGCTGGATGCCGTGGTGGTGGCCCGTGATTGCAATGAAAAGGAGGAACAACCGTAATGCCATGTTGGATGAGAATTTGCAAGAGGAAGAGGATGGGGCGCACGAGCATCAAGGATCGTGCCACTGCGGATCCATCAACTTTGTCCTGCGAGGACCACAGCATCTCCGAACGGTGGACTCTCCCGGAAAGATCCGCTATCCGCACATCCCGACGTCAGCTGATCGATTCCAGCTCCTCCGGGGAGAAGAGAACATGCGCTTCTACTACGAAGAGGCAAACGATGACTCGTCGTCGATCACGTTCGAACTCGCGCACGAGGAGAGGGACGACGCAAACGATGCATCGGGAGCGCACGTCTTTTGCGGCAACTGCGGCGTGCACGTCTTCCACGCTGATCGATCCTCGGGCGAGTTGGAAGTAAACGCAAACTGTTTGGATGGAGGGGACAAGCCGCCGCCCGAGGGGATGGAGACGATCATCACGAGAAAGCGAGGGAAGGCGCCGACTCCCCGTTCGCACTCATCGCTGTCACCAACGCCGGAAGGAGAAGAAGCTAACGTGGAGGAGACGGCGAGGCTAACTCCGATCGAGACGGTGTCGGAACACGAGCCGTTCTTTGGAAACGCTGGCCGCTTTCTGGAAAGTCTGGACGATCGGGACTCTGAAACGCTAAGGAAGGAGTCGATCACCTCCGATCCCACGACGCTAGCGGAGACCTTTTGTTCAATGGCCGAGCACGACGACCTGTCGATGGGATCTTCATCCATCACAGGGGCGTCGATGCCTTACCATTCTTCCCTGAGCGTTGTCTCGGGTGCAGTTTCGGTGCATGATCCGATCGACAGGACAGGGCTGCCCCCTCTGGGGCCAGTGAGCACAACATCCTCAGATCGACTGCCACCCTCTCGAGCTCACTCTTCAGATCGATCGTCGAAGACGCTGCCCGCGTGGTTCGGGGACCGGCCACGAGTCGGTGGCGGATGGTCAGTTGCCTCTGGCATGGAATCAGTAAGTGACTTGGACGGAGGCGATGCGGGGAAGTCGATGGTCTCACCCACAACTAGAGACCAGCTTCAAAGATACTTGAGCCGCTACAAAGATGAGAAGAAGTGAGGACCAAGCTGTGCATATAATTTAGGTTTGCATATCCATTTCTCTCCAGACTTCGAGCGAGCCAAAGCCGGTGCGTTCGCCCTCGATCGTGTGCCTTGCAAGCTCGCCCAAGCGCCCTCACCCTCAAGCTGCACCAGAGAGAATCACGATGGACGCTTCTTCCCAAACGTCGGCCCCCGCGAGTCAGCAAGAGCAGGCTCAGGCCGCCTCGAGCCTCCTGCACCTCATGGAACAGAACGGGGGCAAGCTGCCCTCTCAGGGAAAGCGGATCATGTGTAAATGCAGCAAGTCGAAGTGCCTCAAGCTGTACTGCGAATGCTTTCAGAACAAGCGGCTCTGCTCCATCGACTGCGAATGCGAGGGCTGCCTCAACACGCAGTCGCACAACGGTCCCAACGGCATGCGGCAGAAGCGAATGGCCGAGATCCTCGAGTTTCGGCCGGACGCGTTCGAGCCTCGCGCGAAGAAGTGAGGACCAAGCTGTGCATAATGTAGGTGTGCATCTTTCTTTCCGTCTAGCTGCTAAGACGTCTACATCGATATCGTTCCGAGCGACTGGTCGTCCACCCCGGCTCTTCCGACGATCGTTGTAGGAACTCGATCGATCTTCCATTGCAAGATAGGCTCACACACGGTGCAGACCAGTTTCATGGACCCAGCGCAGCATTTGCCACAGACAGATCTGCCGCAGTGCGTGCAGTTGTGGTGTCGTCCAAACATGCGATGCTTTGTTTTGCAATGCATGCATCGCGCTCTGCGAGGGGCGGGTCTTTGCGGCGTCGAAATCTCGGCCAACACTTGGCGTAGGCCCTGATCATCTTCCAGCATATCCAATGGGAAGACATCCTGTGAGCCCATGTCGGTCCAGAAGGCTTCCCACCTCTGAGGCATCGCCCACTGCATGTTCAGCTGCGCACCATGCTTCACAAGAAGAGCCGCAGCGCCGACATCGCCGTGATACAGAGCCAAATGCAAGGCAGTGCAACCGCTCAATGAAACTGCATTCGGGTCTGCGCCCTTCACGAGCATCAGGTGCAATGCCTCATGATAAAAGACGTACTGCCTCGCGGTATGGTTGTGGCAGAACAAATGGATCGGAGTTTGCCCGCGGTGATTGGCGATCTTGGGACACGAGCCGTGCTCAATGAAGAGAGAAATTAAGATTCCGGCGTCTTCTTCGGCAAGCGACGTTGCGTGGTGAAGAGGAGTGTTGCCGTCTCTGTCTTGGTAGTTCAAATCGGGCACCAATGCCCCCTTGGGTTCGCACAGGAGCTCAGCAATGGGCCCGCGCAGCGAGTGAGAGGAGGCGTTGGCTTCAGGCGACTCCGCGTGGGCCACCAAGTGAAGTGGGGTGTACCAGTATTCATCGTCGGCATTGTTCACGTCGGCTCCATGCGACAAGAGATGCTTCACCGAGATGAAATCGCGTCTTTTCACCGCCAAATGCAACGAACACAGTCCATCGCCATTGGGAATATTGGGACTGATTCCACCCTCGAGAAGAACTCGAGTAACCTCCGGAGACTCAGCATAATGCAACGGCGTGTTTCCGGAAAAGTCCTGAGTGTTGGCCACCGCATCGTGCGAAAGGAGAATCTTGACAAGCTCCAGATTCGAGCACTCCACCGCTATGTGCAGTGGAGTCCTGCCCTTTGAGTCTGCAGCATTGATGCCCAGCTCGACGTCAGAGGAGTTTTGGATCTCAGCCAACAGCATTTCTTTGTCGTCGTTTTGCACAGCTTGATGGAAGGGAAGCTCTTCAATCTTGGCGCAATCGATGAAAGAGGAATCGGCTGGGTGGTCAAATGCTGACAGATTCAAGTTCACACTCTCTGATTCGACAGAACTGTCCGGCAGAGAAATTTGCGTGCTGTCTAGTTGAGGCACATCTTCAGCAACCTCTTGATCGAGCAAACTCGGCGAGTGAGGGAGGATGCCGACGCTCTTGGCCAGCGGTGCCATCAGGCGAGAAATCCTGCCACCAGGGGAGGCAGGAGGCTTGCCAACACTCTTCGTCAAGGACGATTCTCCTGAAGGGAGGAGTGCCAGGTCCACTGGAGAATGACGTGAGCTCTGGCCAGATGGCGCATCTAGTGTGACAGTCAATGGAAGAGCAGAAGGAACGCTTCTCCCATTTCCACGCAGAGACTCGACCTCCCGGCGAAGCGACTGCAGCTCCCGGTCCTTTCGTTTCACCTCTTCTGCGAGTCTGCGTATTTGATCCTCTTGGGAAGCAGTCGTCTTTGCTGTTGACCAAGAATCACTGTGCTCGATTGCGTGGGCATGATGCCGGTGCTTCACTTGACGCAGCTCTCGTTGCATCTCCTGCATTTCCATACGCAGCCGATCCCGCTCCATTGCAATGCCCTTCATATCTTTCGCTTCTCGCTTCAGCCGCGCCAATTCCTGCATTGCAGCACGAGCTCGAACAAAGCACTGAATGGTAATAGCAGCGCCCCTGACCTCCTTGTGGCAACGCTGCAATGACCGACAACGCCACGCGGATTGGATTGCGATGGCACCTCGATACTGCTTGATGACGACGTACTTCTCTCGGACTTTGCGCCCCTTCCACAGTCGTTGACACCATGTTGCGATGTAGAGAACATTCTGGTAATGGCACCACTGGTCGTAACCGCGCCAGTACTTCTGAATCGCGATCGACCTTACGTCACAGCGCAGACGGTGGACAAAGACAGAGGCAATAAGCTTTCGAGCAGCGCATTGCAGCGTCAGCACAGAGCCCAGGATCAAGTAGAATCTGCTTTGACACAGGAAGGCTCGTGCCTGGGCTTGCAAGATGATGGCGGCCTGGTTCAATTTGGCGTTGCGAAGTTCCTCCAGAGCTTCGAATGCGGCCGTGCGAAGAAAGACCTTCGACTTCCCAATCTGCACTCCCCAGGAGACGACGTCTGAAACTTCGTCAAGCTTGCCATTTGACGAGCTTTTGTCCTTAATGAGGCTTTCCAGCCTCTCTGATAGCAAGTTGAGGAGGTACTGGCACGTCACCTGATGACCACCAATATTCCTCGATCTGCGCCTCAATTCCTGGCCAACGATCGGCCGATAGCGTTGGATGAAGGACGTGTGAAGATAGCGCATGGCAAAGCCAGATCTCGCAATTTTCATCGCCGGGATGACCCCTGCGCAGTTGAGCTGGTGCGCGATGAGCGTCGCATCAAAATGGTCTGCTTCCAAGACATCGTTGGGCTTAAGACACCGGATGTAGTGGGGCCCCGTGGTCTCAATTCGAGCTCGAAGATCCTTCAATTGATCTTTGAACTGGCCACTGACCGTTGCACGCGTGAGGGCGCTTGCCGATCGCTTCAGACCAGCACCCGAGGCCTGTGGGCGAGATGGTTCGTTCTCGTCAAGGATGCTGGCAAGCTCAGCAACCAGTGGAATGGAAGACGAGGCTAGTAAACCAGAGGCACTCTTGGGCAGCTCATCCTTGTTCTTCAGAAGGAAGCTGTCACTGTCATACTCCACTTCGCCGGCGTAATGAAGGATGGCGAATCTTCCATGCGACTGCTGCATGGAGGACGCGACAAAATAGCCGTTGGGCGCACACGTGTCGTAAATCGCCTTGGCAAAGGTCTGGTCGGTTCTCCTGGGCAATCGGCACTGCTCGTCGAGCACAGAGAAGATTCCAATGCGCTTGGCCTCAATCAAATCCAACGCCTCCTGGTTGTCTGGGAACTCAATGTTCGCCCACTCAATCCCTTCTGCCTCATACTCGGCCTGCTCCGCTTTGAACACGAACCGGTTGAATTGCTGCTGAAGCGCTTCGTTGCAATAGTTGATGCACAGCTGCTCGAACGAGTTCTGACCGAACGACTCGAACCCGAATATGTCAAGTACGCCGATTGTCGCCACCGCCCTTCTCAAGTCGCTCATGGCAGCACCCTCTTTCAAGTCGTTGCCGTGGACTTCAATGGAGATGTTGATCCTCGCGACAATGTAAGCGAACAGCGCTCCGTAGGTAGCTTTGACGGTGGCTTCCAACGCCTTCGTCGCCTGGGCCATCGTTAATCTTTTCGTCAGCGCCTCTCCTCTGGCTTCTAATATACTGCTGGTCAAAGCCAGGTTGAGCGACTCCTCCGACACGCCCAACAATTGCGATACTGCATGCGAGGTTCCATCTTCGGCATAGACAATGCAATAGTCGCTGCCGTCACTATCATCCCCAACAAACCTCAGGTTGGAAGCGTGCAGCAGTGCCGCGACGACGCTGAATATTGCACTTTGTTCGTTGAAAGAGAAACCAACAGTGTTCATTGCCATTCGCAGCTCGCCATAGGTGACAGCGTCGTCAACGCCATCTCGCCTGTCGAAAGTGCCAGACATGGCTGTCATCCTGAAATCATCCACCGTTGAGAGAGTATGATTCCGTCCAAAGTTCGACGTGAGCATGTATCGCCGCTTGTCGCTGAGGCTCAATCCCTGCGGAGATAGGAGCTCGTAGAAAATGTGATAATTCCGCTCTCCCGGATTCACGGAGACAAGGCGAACCTTTTCCAGCAAGTAAAAGTCTATGCACGCTCCCAAGAGCGAGCCGCGCTGTTTGCTCGAGGACGGATTGCTGCGAGAAGCGAAGCTCATCTCTATGAACTTCCCAAACCGACTGCTGTTGTCGTTCCGGATGGTCCTCGCATTGCCAAAGGATTCGAGGATGGGGTTGGATTGCAACACCTGCATCTCCACGCTGGGTGCGCCGGAAGCGCCTTGGTTCATTTCGTCGTGTGAATGGCGCTGAGAGAGAATGGAGAGGTATCGCATGATGATTTTCGTCGTCACGGTCTTCCCGGCGCCACTCTCTCCCGACACTAAAATGGACTGGTTGCACGGAGGCAGCTCCTCGTCGCCCGATAATTCACCAAAGTGCATTGCAGCGGTGTCCCGCTCTTCCAAAGAGCGCAACATGCTGCTGTACGCGCGTTCTGCCACAGCGTACGCGTGTGGAGGCTTCTTGGCCCGCAGGTCTTGATCCTCTCCACCACCCTCGTTGGCATCTTCCTCCCAGTATAGTTCCATCGTCTCTCTCGTGTAGAGATTATCAAGCTTTTTGAACGGGTTCACTGCCAGCAAGATGGCGCCTGTGTTGGTATAGATGATGTCCTGTTCGTATCGCGTGCGCAAGGCGTGCACAATGGCCGGCTCGTGCAAATGCGTCAGCTCCACCAGATCCCTGGGTGGCATTCCATGAGAGCCGTCTATTTGCTGAGAGATGGAAGTCGGTGATGGCGAAGGGGACTGGCATGACCACCACGCGTTGCCCATCAAGATGTGCGCGCCGTCGTTGTGCTTCTTGGAGATGGTGTATCGGTGCCCATTGAGATCGGGCGCGGCGTTCGAATCGTCCACCGTCACTGCCATGCCGTCGTCGCTGCTGGCGTGGATGTAACCTCGCACCCACTCCCACTCATCACCTCTTACGCTCTTGCCATCGCGTAGTATCGACGTGTGAATCCAAACAGGAGTGCCCCCATGCCTCACTGACATTGACTTGCTCGCCGTACTGAGTTGAGGTAGTTTGACTGCACTGCCAACCTTACTGAGCGGCTTTGGAGGAGCTTTTTGTTGGGTAGACTTGTTCGCACGCTGGTTCAATGCAGCAGGATTATGAGTAGCCGCCCAGCGAGACCCTTTCGGCACGGAATTGGCCGTCTTCTTTGATGCTGGTGAGGAATTAGAGGCGCCAGGAACTGTCCTCCGTGAATTCGCACCGGGCATGGCAGGGGGCAAGGGTGGTTGACTTTGGCCCGAATTGGCGCGGCTCATTTCCTTCCACATATTTCGCGGGTTCGGACAGGTCGCCCCGCTGCCTTTGGGGGTGGCGTCGTCCGACGGCGAGGTGGGTTGGGACTTTCTCGCCGCGTTCGTCCGCAGCGGAGTCACGTCAGTATTCGCCGTCTGCGGCAAACGGTTGCTTTGACTGGTTGGGGTGGACCTGCCATCGTTCGCCCTCACAGGAGACGCGTCCTTATTTGCCATATTTGAGAAACGGTTGATTTGATCGGTTGCTCTGCCTTCCGATCGATACCGCGCCAGCGCCTCGGTGGCCTCGCCGAGCGACAACCCCCGCGATTCCACGGAGCCGTCCCCGATGCCGCTGAGCGCCGAACCCTCATCCGTGCCGGTGCTTTGCGGGGTGTGGGTGACGTTGGTGCGTTTGGGAGTGGCGTACTTGTCCCGCAGCAGTTCCAGCTGTGCCATCGTTTTCGACTTCCCCGCCGTCCTCGGCGAGGTGTTCGCCGGAGGCTTGGTGGTGGGTGTACCATAGCTCTTTGGTGATTGCGATTTTGACGACGCGACGCTCCCTCCCGGAGTGCCGTTCGTGTACCGAAACCACGACTCCGGTTCCGCCCGCTGGGTCATCTGTCTTGACGCCCGCTTCGATTCCGCAATCGATTGGGCCACCGCCAACGACTTGGGCGACGCCGCCTGGGGCGACCCCCTCTTCTTCGGGGGCGTCTTAAGCGCCGAGGCCGGGGGCAGCTTCGCCTCCCGCTCGGGCGTTACACTTCCATTCAGCCGCTCGACGGACGCGGCCACGTCCCAATCGGTCTTCGCTTCGGCCATCCGGGCGATGGAGGCGTCGACGTCCCACCGGGGCGAGCGGGGCGGGGTGAGGGGATTCGCCACGATCTCCACTTCACTGCTATCGCCCCTGTGAAGTATTTGCGCCAGGGAGGACGGGGAGGCCCGGGCGCCGTCGGGGCTGCCCTGGAGCTTTCCCTGATGGTTGTACGATGCTCCGGGGGACGGAGAGGGCGCGCTCGTCGTCCAGGACTCTTTGATCTTCATCTGCGGGCTCCTCTCGCTGGGGCTGCCGTAATATTTCCCCGCCGATTGGATGCTGGGAGGCGATTGATGGACGCTATAATTGCCGCCGCCACTCCCGCCACCAGCGGACGGCGGCGACTGCCTCATCATGGTCTCTGCCCCAGCCACCGACGGACTCATCCTGCTGCTATCGCTGCTTGCGCCCAGGTGCACTCTCACGCGGCTGTTGTCCACAACAGGAGTGGGAGCTCGCGCCGCGGCAGATCTGGCTGTCCTTTCATTTGCCCTCTGCCGCTGCCGCTGCAGCCGCTGCAGGCGGGTGGTGGGTTCCACCATGGTGCCGCTCCGTTGTGCCGGCCATCCCCCGGGTTTGCAGGCTAGGAGAGCCGTCGCCACGCGCCTCTTTTGCAACTTTTGCGCACCTCCTCCCTCCAACGCAAAGCCGACGCACGCGAGTGAGTCCGAGTTGTTTCGTACACGATTCAGGTAAGCGTAGGAGGGTTCTACGTATCTCGAGACCAAATGCTAGGTAACCGCGGCTGGGAAACTTGGAAGAAGGCGGCGGCGCGGGCGCGCTGCAGACCCGCACAAAGACGCCGACCACCCCCCTCCTGGCCCTGGCGTGCTATAGGTCTACATCAGGGCAGGCGGAAAGGGTCGAGGGGTATGGCACTGCTGATACATTTCAAGCTGGCCGCCCAAACATGATATTTGCCGGCCGCCACGCGTGGAGGATGCTGCCGCCGACGAGGTCCCGACAGGTAGTCTCCTCAGGAGCGTTGGCAGCGTCAGCTTCCACTTTTGCCGCGGCCTATCTCTACGAAGGCCGACGATCGTCAGCTCGTTGCGACGCCGGTGCAGGTGGCACTTGTCAGCGGCAAGATATGCAAAGACTCGCACCGCCCGCGCCCGTGATGATGTTGGCCAGTTCTCCTTCACCTCCGATTATGCATGCGGCGCAAATTGGTGATATGAGCATTGAGCAACCCAAACACGACGCCCGCCGTTGGACGAACGTTCACTGGTGGGCCAGCGGCTCCCGAGCACTGCAAAAGAGATGGTGGAAGAGGATGCGACAAACCTTCTTCGTGGTGGTCCGTGGCACGGAGGTTGTCGTTCGGCTGTCCCCGTTGCTCATTTTGACTCCGACTGCAGTGATTGTGTCATACGTTAATCCGATATGGAGGGGGTGCATTCGCCGCGTGGGATTCGGGGAGAGGCCGAACGACCTCACGCCGCTGCTGACAATCGAGGGTCTGGGTTCGGAGCCGGGAGAGGAGGACATGTACGCAAAGCAATTCCAAGCCACCTCAGAACGCTACGCCCAGCATCGCACTTCGTCAACGTGGGCATCCAATTTGGCATGGCGTTACACTCTACACACATTGCAAAGCTTGGGCCCCGCCTTCGTCAAACTCGGGCAGTGGGCGGCGACGCGCCGTGATCTGTTCCCTGTGCACATGTGCAATCGATTGTGCGAATTGCACGATACGGCGCGGATTCACGAGTGGAGGTACACACAACAAGCATTGGTGGAAGCCTTTGGCGAGGATTACGAATCGCTCGGACTAACGATTGATAGAGGTGGAATTCTCGGGTCCGGCAGCGCCGCCCAAGTGCACAGAGGAACACTGACTACACGCGCAAGCGCGGGAAGCAAACCCAGCAATACGCAAATAAAGACAAGAGACGTGGCCATCAAAGTGTTGCATCCCAACACTCGCGAGCTTGTCCAAAGAGACCTGGCGCTAATGCAACACATTGCGAATTTCGTCGATACATGCGTTCCCTTGGAGATTGTCAAGATGTTGAGCTTGCCGAGAGCTGTGGCCACCTTTTCGCAAGCCATGCAGAGACAAGTCGACCTCCAGATCGAAGGAACCAACCTGCAAATCTTCAGAGACAATTTCGGTTGCTCGGGGTATTACGATGATGCACCGTCCCCGCCAGCAATCACGTTTCCGATGCCGGAGCCAGACTGGATCTCCGAGCGTGTGCTCGTGGAGGAGCTCTACGCCGCGGTACCCATATCGAAGTTCTTGGCCGACGACAGTCCGGAAGGGCTAAAGACGAGGAAGCGGCTTGCCGGACCGTTGCTGCGGGCGTTTCTGAAGATGGCGTTCATTGACAATTTCATCCATGCGGATTTGCATCCAGGCAACGTTCTCGTGAAAGCGGTGCCCAACAAAGCAAATCCGAAGCGAACCAACTACACAATCGTCTTTCTCGATGCCGGTATTGCAACGTCGCTCCGACCAAACGACAAGAAGAATCTGCACGACCTCTTCAAAGCGGTCGTCCTCAACGACGGATACACCGCCGGCTCGCTGATGGTCGAACGCGCTAGATACGAGAAGTGCACCTCCATTCCCGGCGGCAAGGATGCTTTTGCGAAGGGCGTTGCAAACATTGTGGGCGAATTCCACGATCGCCGCAAGCAGGGACTGACTCTGGGAGCGGTGAGGGTCGGGGCGCTGCTTGGACAGGTCCTCGACTTGTGCCGGAGGTATGGAGTCGAGATCGACCCGGCCATGTCGAGTGTGGTTGTTTCTATGCTGGTATTGGAAGGCCTGGGCCGATCGCTCGATCCGGACCTGAACCTGATGAAGGCCGCCGTGCCCTTCCTCCTAGGGCGAGGAAAAGTGTAGCAATCTCGAAGTGCACAATATGGTTCGCCTTCGTTGACTTCATCTCACCCCCAGAACCAACCGCAGCAAATCTTCGTCGCCCCCACACGCCGTTCGCAGCATCGCCGTATCCAGACTCTGCAACTTGCCTCCCCGCTTCTGCTGCGCCAACCCTCCCAGCCCCGCCTCCTCCACTCCCCTTTCGGGAAAATGCATCGCCTCCACGCCGTCCGGCCGCTTGCCAATGTCCCTGCTCTCTGATACAAAATCTTTGGCATCCTCTTCGGTCGACGGCGGCACGACGACGACGATGCCCGGGGTGCCCCACAGGAGGCCTCCCTGCAGCTTCGCCTTTTTTGCCGCGTCCACCATCGCCTTTTCCTTCTTGTGGTCTGGCCCGGAGAGCAGATGGTTGAACCGCAATACATAGCACTTGATGTTTCCCGCAGTATCCTCTACCGCAGCATCGTTGTTGCATAAAAGGCACGTGCTTCGGTTGTCAGAGAGCCAATCCAAGATCAATTCGAGGCACTCGCACCCTGCGAAAGTTGAGAGGTACGTTTGTATCCTCTCGCTGACTGAAGGTGCATCCTCTCCATTGTTGATGGCTCGAATGTTGCAAGTAGAGGAAGAGGGATAATCCAGCGGAAACTCAATCGCCAATATCAGCCCCGCCAATTCGTCAATGTCCAACTCGCGGCATTTCATGCTGAGCAAAAGGCACTTTTTGACGGGCAACGTTTGATTGCTGTTGGTGGCGCCGACCGCTCGTTCGAGGCGGCCAAAAAGTGCGGGCGTTGTTACCTCTATCGCATGCGAGTATCTCGGCTGGCTGAGGAGAGCGTTGATTTCCGCCACCTGCCTCCGCGCGTCGGCTATGTCCATCGCGGGCTGTGCTTCAGCGCCACTGTGTTGCGCTGCTCGTTGCGCGTTGCGGGGAGGGCCCTCACTTCGGTTGTGCTTAATAGAGCTTTATATTCATCCTCCTCACTTCTACCCCTTGAAGATCGAGCAAAAAATGAGCCGAGATTTACCATACAGCTGTTGCAACCAAATGAGAGACTTGCAAATTGCACCGTGCTGCGCACGCACCTCCACCCCACCAATCAACCCCATCCCACGCTCGGCTGCGCTTCTCTGAACCCTTCCACTGCGCAGCCTCGAATATAATGCCGGTCCGCCGCGCCTCGCGATTGGCATGCGCCGCGGTCGCCGCCCTCGCGGCGGTGAACCGCAACGTGTGCACTGTTGATGGCTTCGCGCCGTCGCAATGTTCCTCGTCCGCGACTTCGAGGGCGCCGCGCTTGCCAACCATCGCCCGCCCTACCCGCTATTCGACTCTGTTCCGTGCTGGCAATGATATCAATGATGGAAACAGTGGCAGGAGCGGCGACGGGTCAAATAATTTGCAAGCCGCGGTGGCCACCTCCCTGCTGACCCTCTCCATCCTCTTCCAGCCTATAATTGCAACCGCCGCCGACTACGGATCCTTCACCCCCGAACAGCGCTTCGTCGCCGAGGCGTGGCGGACGGTGGATAACGCCTACATCGACCGCACGTTCAACCACCAGGATTGGTTCAAGCTGCGCCAGGATGCATTGAAGAAAAAGTACAAAAGCATGGACGAGGCGAGGAATGAGGTGGAGAACATTTTGGGCAGCCTGGGCGATCGGTACACTCGCTACTTGCCCCCGGCCAAGTACGATAGCATTGTAAACGCGGCGACCGGAAACGTGTACGGGGTGGGCGTCGAGTTGACCCAAGAGGGAAACAAAGTGATTGCATCCGACGTCGAACCGTCCGGCCCTGCAGCACGGGGAGGACTAAAGCCCAACGATGTCTTCGTGGAGGTGGACGGGGTGCGATTTGATGATGGAAAGGCGACGCCGGACGACGTGGCCGTGGTGGTAAGGGGTCCGGAGGGGAGCAAGGTGGGCTTCGTGGTGGAGAGAGAAGGGAAGACGGTCGATTTCATACTGACGCGGGAGCCCATCAAGATCACTTCTGTCAGGAGCTACATCGGGGATAAGGCCGGGGTCAGCGGGAAGGTCGGGGTGGTGCGCATCAAGAATTTCTCGGGGACGACGGCCGCTACTGTCAAGTCAGAGCTTGAAGGGTTGAAGAAGAAGGGAGCGCAGAATTTGGTGCTGGACATGAGAGGCAACCCAGGCGGATTGCTCCCGGGTGGCGTCGACACGGCCTCACTCTTTCTCGAGGCCAATAAGCCCGTGGTCTTTGTGGTCAACAAAAACGGGGTGGTCGATGCGCAATCCACATTGACCGAGGGCATCGACCTCGAGTCTCCGCTGGTCCTCCTTGTCGACAAAAACACCTCCTCGGCCGCGGAGGTTATGACGGCCGCCCTCCAGGAGAACAAACGCGCCGTCGTGGCGGGGGAGAAGACGTTCGGGAAGGGCATCGTCCAGACGATACGGCAGTTGGAGGGTGGGGAGAATGGCGGCGTGGCCGTGACGATTGCTAGGTATGAGACGCCCGATCACAATGATATTAATAAGCGGGGGATACCGGTGGATGTGCCGGCGGGCGTGGACTGCGGAAAGGAGGATGCGCTTGCGTGTTTGTCGAAGGAGGCCTTCAAGAAGCTTTGATTGTCGATCGATATAAGCTGGCTTACTCCTGTTGTTGTCACATTGATGGTGTTATTCTTTTGCTGTACAATGTGGGCTCGGCTGATGTCAAAAGATCTAGTTCTGCGTGCAGGTCGCCGCGTCAAGCCACCACAGCTTGCTCGTGCAACAGTCGATCGCCGAAGAGAAGAGCTCGTCCCATCGATTCGCCGTGCCCCCGCACGAGGAGTCGCCAGAGTCACAGTTCTTCACGCATCGATAGAGTTGGTGGTCGACGTACCACTGATCGCTTTCCGCCGTGGCGATGGGAGCGTTGGTCGATTTCGCAATGCACATCTCGCTCGGTACCCAGGACAGCTTGTCGGAACAGCACGCTTCGGCACTGCTGTGCAGATCCACGTGCGAGCTCAACACGATGCCCCCGCAAGTCGAGTCGCTCGAGGAAGCGGTGCAGTCTCGCACGCACGTCTCTTGCTGATAATCGACGTACCAGAGGGATGTTCCATCGGTGGTCGTGCCACTTGACTTTGTCTCGCAAACGTGCGGCGATACCCACGATAGCCGATTTTCGCAGCATTCGAGGGCAGAGTCGTACCTCTCCTTCCAAGAGTCGGCAGGTCCTCCGCAGGCAGCGCCCGACTCCTTAGGGCAATCTTGCTGGCAGATTTGTTCGAGATGATTGACATACCACTTTTCGCTCGCAGTGAAGTTGGAAGAAGTACCACCATCGCTGTTCGCTTGGCACGCTTCCGAATCCCAGTCGTAATAGCGCGAGCAGCATTCCTCGGCTGAATCGTACATCCAAGATGCGGGGCTGTTGCGCATGTAGGCAGGGGCATTGGTGTCATTCAGACACTTGGGTTCCGCTCCGTCCCACGCGGGATAGAAGCCAAAGCCCTCATCCTCCAGGCCCATGCATGCCGCGTGAGCGTAGGAGTAGTATCTAGAGCAGCAACCATCCCTATTCGGGTACATCCATTCATCTTGATTCAACCGCATATATTTGGCTGAGGAGTGAAGAAACGAACAGAGTGAGTGAAACAGGAGTCTCGGCTGGAAGGGGTACGAAATAACCAGTGCACTTACGTTCGCCTCCGTCATTCTCGCAGTAGGAGCCATCCTTCCACGTCGGATACCAGCTCGAGAGCAGGGCCAGCACCAAGACCGCCAACTCCTCGAAGTTGGGGTTGTCGACCTCCAGGTCCAATACGATCTGGTTGGACAGTGCCGTCTTCTCTAGCTCCAATTCGAAGACTCCCGAATCGATCTCCTGCTGCATGTCCGTGGTGACTTGGTCGTAGAGCGTATTGGCGACATCCTCGGCGTTGTAACAGTGGTCGCTTTCGCACAATTCTTCAAGAAGGATCTCATACTCAATGCAGAGGCTCGTATTGTCTTCTGTCCACGTGCACCCTGATTGCAGCCTCCGGCGGAAGAACGTTTCAGTGCCCGGCTCTACGAGCACCCCATTGATTGAGATGATATTTACCTCTTTCAGCCGTTGGTCTGACCGTAGATCCGTTCGGATCAAATCGGTGAGCGTAGGTCCCACAATCTCGATGATCGTCTCAATCTGAAGCTCCGTCTGGGGCAGTTCGAAGCCACTGACGCTGATACTAGATGGAATAGTGATCTGGATCGAGGCCCCGCTTACAGTAGGCGTGTCTGTTGGCATGACTGTCGGAGAAGCAGTCGGGAAAGGAGTGGGTTCCGACGAAGGCATGACGCTACGCGACGGTGCCAAGCTGGGCTCTGGACTGTTCACACTGGGAGCGCTGGTTGTGGAGGGTGCTGCGCTGCTGGTAGGCTGAGTTGACGGCAATGTCGACGGCTGGGCGGATGGCTGCAAGCTGGGCTTGGCGCTTGTGGTTGGTGCCATGGAAGGAGCCAGACTTGGGATGCCAGATGGCGCCGCAGATGGGACCGACGATGGCGGGTCAGTTGAATATGAGTAGATCATCTTGCCCTGGAATGTGTACCAAGTTGTCCCCTGGGCCCATTGGTTGTTCGGGTCAAACTTCCTATGGCCCGTGTGAAGTGTAACCTCTCCGTTTGTCGTGGAAGAGCCTGCAGACTCGGATCGCACCGCGACATACCACCCGCTGACCGCGATGAAGAAACTTTGGCGCTGGCCCGCGTAGACGGTGACAGGATCAATCGAAGAATGGGGAATTCGGACGAGGGAATCACTGGTTGTGACGGTAATGCTCTCCCCGATCTTTTCCCACGCTGCCTCACTC
>JALLAP010000306.1:0-14476 GCA_036939355.1 Thalassiosira profunda | reverse complement strand
AATGTTTCCGAGAGGAGCGGCAATGCACCCGAGATCACGCCCATATCGTATCCTGTAGATGAGAGGAGGAGTACACAATTAGATCATAGATGCATGGCGGATATGCAATCAAATGAGGTGTAACAGAGGGCTACGATACTCATTGAGCACTTCAACTTCAACGGTGCATGCACCGACGCACCGAATAGGATCCCTCCTATAGAGGAGGTGAGAACGGCTTGCACGAAAAAGCACCCCATAATTGCGCGTAGCGTCTGTTTTGATACGACGATGCCGTCCTAGACGGGCATCGACATGGCCGCGCGGACGAGCTGCTTCGTAGGGGGTGCGTCGGACTGAGGAGGTGGGACTTACGCGACTACCATAAACTAAGTCTCACGTGACTGTCCAAGAACAGCAAGAGCGTACATAGCTGTCCGAGAACAGCAAGCAATCGTCGCATTCAAACACATCGCTCAGAGTTATGGTACCGGTCTAGTTCTAGTTGCGTTACCCGGTATCTCGCTCTTTGGTTGGTACGACCGTCGTAGCCTAGCACTCCTTCCAGTACTTGTCGTAGAAGGCATATCGGCCGGGCTCCGTGGCCCGTGGCCCCCTGTTGGCGACTTTGCAGCTCTTGCAAGTCGCAGTGAGCCTGTTTCCGCACTTCAGCTTTTTGTTCCACTTCGCTTTGTGATCCGGAATGACCGTCGTAGCACTGCACGCATTGCACCGGTATGTGCCAGAAGTGGACTGCTGTTCCATCTCAGGGGGTGCCTTCCAGTGCTTCTCGATGAAGCGATACCTGCCGGGCTTCGATTTCACGGGCCCCTTGCCGGTATCTTTGCAGGTCTGGCAAGTCACCGTGCACCTTCCTCCGCCCTTCGCCTTCACGTTCCACTTCGCTCTGTGATCCGGAACGACCGTCGTAACCTTGCACGCCTTGCACTCGTACGTGCCAGAAGCAGCCTTCCGCTCGGCGACCACAGCGGGTGGGCGGAAAGTGCTGTGCGCCTTGCATTTGGAGCAATACCTCTGACATTCCAACGCGTAGTTGTCGCCCGTGTACCAGTCCGGTTGCTCCTTTCCGGTCTTGTCGCCCACCTCAATGACATGACCGCACTCGCCCTCCAGCTCGATCCAATTCTCGGAGTCGGTCTCCCTGTAGCGCACTTCGGGGCAGCGAAGCTTGGAAGTGGATCCCTCCTCCTTCGCCTTGGCACGAGCTGCAGCGTAAATCTCCTGCCCGATGAGCGTTTTGGCGCTCGCCTCGTCCACGCCGTGTTCTTTCCTCGTCTTGTCGACGAGTCCTTTGTACCCCATCTTCCCGAACTCAGACCGGGTGATGCCCAATGATTTGAGAGCCGCCTCGTATCCAATCTTCCCCGCGACCGAGAGGACTTTCTTCCGGAGCTTCTCGGGCAGATCCATTGGGTCGATGATGCAGTTCTCGCGCGGAGGGGGCATGTAGACCTTGGCCGCTGGCTTGGCCGAGCTCTTCTCTTCCTTCATGGACCGCTTCTCTTGGTTAATGTTGCGCCCGATGCGCGCCAACACCGCCTGAGGAGGTGGAGGACGGCCATTGTACGACCGCTTCTTGCCCTTGGTGGTCGTCGTCTTCGCCGCTTTGCCTCCGTTCTCCTCCTCGTACAACTCGTCGTGGCCGAGGGCCTTCTTGGCTTCTCCGGCGGAGAGACGATTCAGCTCGTCCCTCGACGCGCCCACACGCTCCAGCTCCTCCGCCGAGACGTCTAGAGAGTGGTGTTGGTGAGATACGGGGCGCGGCTTTGTTCGCCGGGCAAAGAATAATGCATCATGCAACTCTCACCTGCATCGGCCTCCTCCGGCGGGGCCTTTGCATCGGCGGCCGCGGCGGCCGCGGATTTCTTGCGGGCGGTCTTGCTCCACTTCTTCCTGGGCGCCTCGTCCTCGTCCTCGTCCTCGTCCTCATACTCGTCCGAGGATTCGGCGTAGCTCTTCGTCGTGGCGGCGGCGCGGCGGGATCCGCGCCCTCCGCGGCGGGTGGAGGTCGTCAAGGCGCCCTCCTCCTCCACGTTGGAGTTGTCCTCGACGTTGGAGATAGCGGTGAGGGCCTTCCTCGAGGCTGCGGCGGTCCCGTTGGACTGGGCCGAGGCGCTGCGCCTCCCTCCTTCTGCGTCGGGATCGCCGTTGGTCGCGGAGGACCTTTTCCGCTTTGGATAGCGCCCGGCGCCGCTGCCGTCGCCGCTGGCGGCGGCATTGCTGTCAGCATTGCCGGCCGCCGGGTCGGTCCTGCCGTCGTCGGCCGGAACGGCCCCGCCCTTGGTCGTCGTTGGTGGCATGGCTGCCGCGAAGCGAGGGCGTGGGAGGGAGCGCGAGGGAGTGCGGGCGAGTGCGAGCGGTGACGCCGATCGCATTGCTCGGGGTACGTAGCGAGGACTGTGTACGTATTAAGTTAGCTACCTCTGAGCTACGTAAGTAGAGAGGACTTTGTACGTATTTAGTTAGCTTACTCTCCCAACGCCAACCGTAACCGTCGGCAAACCCCGGCGCCCGCCCACACGCGTGGACCGCTCTCGCCGCGGCTGCCCCCCTCACCACCATGGGGCGCGGAAAAAAGCACGGAAAGAAAAAGGGTGGGAAGGGCGCGAAGGCGAAGGGCGCTGAGACGGGGGTGAAGGGTGCTGAGACGGAGGCAGCGGCGGAGACTGATGATTGGGTCCAGCAGATGTTCAACGACGAGAAGAGGCGACTCGTCGGTGAGAACCCCGACGGGGCACTCCTGAAAGAGCTCATCGGAAAAGGGCTCTACATTACCAAGTTCGATTTTGACGACGAAAAACTCGTTGCAGCCGTGACGGAGGTCGTCAATAACGACAAAATCTTCACCAGCCAACACAAGGCCAAAAAGGGGAAGGGAGAGTGGTATGGCACGGGCGGCCGGGCCTTCACAATTCGCGTGCGGGAAATTCTGGGCGGACATCACGAGTTTGTTCGACTGCTGGAGTGGATTGAGCGGACGTTCAACGCCGAGATTGTGGACATTTTTGTGGCGTGGTACGTGGAAGAGGCGAAGCACAAACGCCCTACTTCCCTGGCTGGATTTTTTGCGGCCCATCGGGACAACTTCAAGCACGTCGACTTCCGCCTCCCCATTACGCTCGGGGACTCGTTGACGGAGAAGCTGATGACATTCTACAAGGAGAAAGGCACTAAGAATGAGCGGCGTGTCACGATCCGGGTGCCTCACGGAACCGTCATTGCCATGAGCCGTGTTGTTGCTGGCGCGGACCACGACGAAGGAGAGGGATGCGGTCTGTACTGGCACGAAGTTAGCGGCGCCGGGGGAACCTACCTCATTGGTGTCCAAATCAAGGTCAATGTCGAGGAGGAGGAGCACGAGGAGTAGATGGAGTACGGACTAGTAGGACGCGCCGCACAATCAAGCAAATTGCTCGTTTCTTTGTTGAATTAGATCCTACAATACTCTGAGTGACATGGCCTTTGCATTGGCTTGCAAGTAAAACAAATTCATGATTGCTGAGCCGCGGGGGTCTGCTGGCCTTCAAGTAAAATAAATTCATGATTACTGGGCCACAGGAGCTGCCGGCCTTCAAGAGGCCGCGGCGTAGGCCTGCATCACCGAGAGAGCTGGGGCGGGAGCCGCCGGCGCGCGGGGTCGCGGGGGCTTTTGAACGGCGTGGTGCGGCACGGGAGGAGCGTCACGTGAAACCCGGACATCGTCACGAGAAGTCACGCAGCCGCAGCGGGGGTGAAGGGTGAAGGGAAAGAGAAGGCGCCTGTTGTCAAGAAATGCTGGCACCGGACAGGTTTGGTTGATGGGCTGAGTTAGTCAAAAGTCGCCATTAGCACCTCGCTTTCAGGAACAGTCTCCGACGAGTACATTGGCAGGTAAACCTCTCCTCCGTCGTTCACCAAGTCCCTTCTTTGATGCGCTACCCACGGCTCGAACGGGCCCAACTTTACGACAGATCCCAGTATCGGGAAATAGCTTGTCCCGCTGAAGTAAATGTTCTTAAACTGGAAGATGGTCTCAAAAGAGTCGGCAAAGTCCAGCCTCTGCTGACGACCCCGTACCGATTGCTGGCCCTGGCTGCTGACTTTGTCGGTCAGATCTGGATTGAGTAAAATCACCGGCCGATCTCCCGCTGCATCTACCATTTCTGCAGCACATATGGAGTTGAGCAAAGATTGCAATTGCGCGCTTCTCAACACTGCAGCCATGCACTCACCTGATAAAGGACCGATAATGCTGCATTCCAGCCCGACCATGTTTTGAGGACAGATTACAATGAAAACGTCATCGGGCGCTTCGCCGTCCACAACGTGGTCCTTTCCGACAAAACCGAAGTTCACGTAGTCGCCAACCATTCCTTCATTCTCCTCTCCCTCTTCACTTTGCCAATCCATCCTTTGCAGCAGAGTGTGCACGCCATTGAGCTGCTTCGGTACCCCAGTGAAGATTCCAACTCCCATACTTCCCTGTACACAAACGCGGACTCGCAGGTTTTGCTCGGCCAGTTTGATGGCAATGGCCCTGGCCAGTTCCAACAGAGTCCCAATTCTGTAGCTGTCCATCGACGGATTCATTTCAGGAAACAGTGCAGTCATCTTCATTCGATTTGTCAGCTGTTTATTGGAGCAAAGGATCGTTGCCTCGAGTGCAGCATCGGCTGCCATATCGTAGAAGTACTGCCGCACATATCGATCTGGGAGAATGGAATTGCACGTGAGTTGTAAATCAATAATGTTGTGATGTATCGCTTTTTCACTGGGCTGCTCTCCCCATCATTAAAGAATGCATTCATTCCCCTCCAGGAAAAGTGAATTAAGTGCCGATATACTTCCATCTCTGCCTGTGTCATTCGACACCCAGCATCGTCTCATTGGATAGAGATGTGTGGGCTCTACTAAGGCAAACTGCAGGGACATGAAAGGACTCACTGTGCGGAACTTGATTGAGATACAGATCATCGTGCTGCGACGCCCAATGCGAGTAAGCTATGAGCACCGACAGTTTAGATGCAAGGAAGGAACACGAATCTCACCAATTTCCCCACCCCCTTCCCACCGAGCTGAACGCCCATCTGTATCATTTTCCCAGTCGCTCCGTATGCTTTCACGATGTTGCACAGCCGAGCCATTCGCCTGCAAAAGTTGTCGATGGGTAGCTTGGACGCATGTTCCAATTGCAACGGATCGATTTGCGGCAGCGTCGAGACCTTCTTGGCCATTCCGGCCACTGGATCGGAGTCCAGAGATACTGACACGGATTTGTGTTTGGATTCCCCTCCCTCTTCGACGGTGGCGTCTATCAAAAGCGCATCCGACGTAATCTCCACCACCTCTGCATCGACGA
This sequence comes from Thalassiosira profunda, assembly GCA_036939355.1. Lineage (NCBI taxonomy): Eukaryota > Bacillariophyta > Thalassiosirophyceae > Thalassiosirales > Thalassiosiraceae > Thalassiosira > Thalassiosira profunda. The sequence continues at coordinate 9,138 of JALLAP010000306.1, read as the reverse complement.
TGGAATACGAGCCTCCCTGCCACATATTCTTTTTGACGGCGGTGGACCCCAGTTCCGAAAAGGCGCGCGTGAAAGGTAACAGCACATCGGATTTGTGATGCTCGTTGAGGTATGCTTTGCAGAACGCGAGCTGCTCCTCGTTTAGATATTCACCACTCGTGGTCCCCTCCACTTCGGTCGGCGCCGATGTCGATCGGAGTGCAGGCCTGCTGATGGCGCCAGCGTGCACAATCGTTGATGGCGTGTGGAACGCATCCGCCACACCGAGCACGGTGCACATGCACATCAAAAGCGTCAGTCGCCGAGACAACGCCATCATGCGCTCTGAGCCAAGCTGAAAACGCTGATGACGAGCGACGAGCGCCTATCAGGCCCAAACCTGTTTTTCAGGCCTGTGGGCAGGCGTCAGGATGTCGTCAGTGCTCTCCGTGGCGTGGGGCTAGCGTGGGGCAGGGCGAAGCGCGGCGGAAATGGATGTCGGGAGGTTTGGGCACACCTGAAATGACTTGAATAAAAGTTTAGGGTCTCCTTTCATAAATGCAGCTTGTCTAAAGTTTCAACTCAACCTGAAAGATAGCAACACAGTTTCTTCTTTGGGTGGGCAGTTCCAGCTCGACGCTCGAGCGACACACTTCGCTCTTCATTAATTCAGCGCGGCAGCTGCAGATCTTGCACTTCTGTGGGACACCTTCTTCCTAAAAAAGCATCTAGATATCTGCATGCGGGACACCTTCTTCCTCTAAAAGCATCCGCCTACATAAATACACTCCACTCTTTTCATTCTTCGGCTTTACCCACAGCAAAAAGGAAACAAAGATAAAAGAAGTGTTACTGCAAGCATATTCCCCTTTGTCTGTCAGTCAGCTTCCCCATTTGTTTTGTCTCTGTGTCATTTGTGCCAGTAACAAATCCCCTCCACCTTTTCTTGGGGGTGCGTGGTCAGTGGGTCAGTGTCCCTTTTGTCCTCCGTCCTCTCCTCCCTCAATCAGGCTTTTGGTCCACTTGTGTAGTTAGTGTGCACAGTGCATTGTCTCAGTCTTTTCTCTGTCTTGGGTGTCTCTGTCATACACACTTGCAACTTCAAGGTGTCTTGGTGGTCTTGCTTGTACTCACACTAAAGGCCTCGGTCTATGGGGGAGAATAATAATAATCATCAGAAGATGACGTTATTTCTGCCAGCGGCCACCCCTGGAAAGCTCTCGACTTGCAAGCAAGATCTGGATTTCTAATTTCACCGATCTGGTGCTGGTAGGATGCCCGCCGCCGCATCGATGAGGATCTCCACCCCGCCGCCTCTCTCTCCTCATCAAGGAAACCCGTAATACCTCGGGTGATGGCCAAGGGCAGCATGTCCGACGAGGAGGGGCGATGCCGCGTTGCCTGGCGTCCCAAACTCCTCGCCGTCTTCATCACAGCGGCCCTCGGCCTCTCCGTCATGTCGTCGCTGGATTGCAAATTCCAGTCGGTGGACCTCGCCTTCGTCCCGCAAAATTATTACAGCGACGAGGTGGGCATAGGCTTGATATCCTACGCTGCTCCTGATGGTCGGTGCATGAACTACGGAGATGCACGCGATGCTGGGGGTTTCTCCGACGGGGACGAGTACAAAGATTTGTTCATCAACAAAGACACCAGCTGGACTATATCGCGAGTGTTTGCACTGGTCGGTATCATATTCGGGGGGATTGCATTTGTAAGTGTCGGGATCAATGTGTGCAGAAGCGAGCCCCATCTGGTGGATATACTGGCCTACTCGACAATCTGCGCATTCCTGTGCGAATGCTCCAAGCTCGGTATCTTTTTGGGGATTGAGATGTGCACTTCCGACGCGTATTGGCTGAACGAAGAAACGAATGAATATACTGGGTCTGTCGGATGCCAAGTCGACAGAGGAGCGTTTATGAGCATCGCGTCACTGGCATGCTATTGTGTGTCGATGACAATGGCGGTTGGGTTCGCCGCGAGGCCCAAGAAGGACGACGGCGCATACGATGACGCAAGCCTTCCCAGTTGGATGGAGAGCGAGAATGGTACCGGTGCCAAGGCGCAGGCACCGTCCCCAGTGAAAGATCGGCGCGAATCGAGCGCCTACGATTGGTCGCGGTCCAATCCGTCGACCATTCCATCCCAGCAGGAAGATTACGCTCTGGAGAGAGCGCCAAGTGACCAGCCGGCAGAGCGAGAAGAGGAGGAGGATGATTTCGATTTGGATTGGAAGCCAGAGCCCATACGGCCATATCGTCCTACGAGGGTTGCAGGCGAATGGAAGCCGGAGCCCATACGACCATATCGTCCAAAGAGGACCGCGCCGAAGAAAAAATACGACGATATGAGTGCTTTGACTTGGGATCCAGGCTACTAGCAGAGGCATGGCTGCAACTTTTGGGGACTCATCAACAATACCAAACAACTTCATCAAATGCATTTGCATATTTTCCGTGCATCTTGTTTGCCGTGTAATAAAGAAACCAATTGAACTGCATCTTCATCAACTATCCAGACCCTGCATTCATAATCTTCACCGACACCGCCTCGCAGCAGTAGGGACAACTCCCGAAGATCCGATCGAAGCTCACTCGAGCGGTTGGCAGAGAATGCAGCCACTCGAACAGACACGTCTCGTGATAAGCCCGATTGCAGCTGGGATTGCCACACTTTGCTTCCGGCAGAGGACCTTCTTCGCTTTCATCTTCGGTTGGCAGGCGGTGCATGTAGCAGATGCCACACTCCACAAGGAAGTCGCTCTTCTCCGTCGATTCCGACAACGGAGAAGGCAGGGGCGCCCCGAACCACAGCTCGAGATTTTCGCGCACGCTCCGACCCTCGGACCAGCGCTTTTGATTCGATTGCTCGGTGGCAGGGGTCTCCTTGCTGGACTTTGCATCCGGTTTCCCCTCGTCCTCCTCGGAAACAAAGGTGGCGAACGACTTCCTCCAATCCACAACTTCTCTCGCAGGTCCGCCCGACTCGTTTGTCGCATTCGCAGCGGCCGTCATCGTCGCCATCGTCACGCCCAAAAATCGCACCATCACTGGCACGCCCCTAGCATTGTCGGGATCCAGCACGATGGCCATGCTCGCCCCTCCCTCCCACAGGGCAATCCTTCGCTCGACGCTGTCCCTCCTCGCCGGAAGGCTGGGCTCGAGAATCCACAGGTGCGCGTCCAGATCGTCGAGCTCGTCGAAGATGGGTCGGTACTTGGTCAGTGCCTCCTCGAACTGCGCGTGTATCCTCGGCAAGGTGGCGGCTTGGTTGGAAACGCCTCCGTCCTCCCACCACCTCTCCAATCGTACCTTGTCGTCCAGCACAAACTCCGAGGGCAGATCGGCCGTTAATACGATGCTTGGATATAGCTCTGCGTGCCATGTGTGGCTCCGTTTCTTTTCGTCGAGGCAAGTTACCGACACGCGTGTCAGATCAGCGGGTTCATTCTGGTCGCTAGTATCAGCAGCAGCAGTGTCCTTTGAAAGGGAAATGTCCGTGACGTTCGGCAGAGACTGGATCGATTGCAGTTGGTGCACCAGGGCCGAGTAGTAAGTGAGCGGCGGCGGCGCCAACGCGGAGCCAGTTGTGCCCCGCTCCGCCGCCTTGCGCTTTCTACTTTGGCCGCTGCGATTCGCTTCTCCCCTCCGGAGCTGCTGTCCCACCGCCGACAGCAGCTCCTGCAGGATGGCCTCCGATCGACGGAGGAACGCCTCCTGCGCCCCGAACCAGGTCGACGGGTCCACTTCTTTGCGGTTGTCATCGCGCATCGCTCCGTCGGAGGCATCCCCCAGTCGCTCCCTCAGCTGGCCCTCCATGTCGCTGGCGATTTTGACCAGTTCGTGGACCGGGTGATCCTTTGGAAGAGAGCTGATTGCATCGCCATCATCGTCGCTCATGCTATTGGTTGTTGGATGGGCGGCACGGAACAACTTGGGCATGAGCCAAATGCTATTTTCTTTGGACTCATCCCTTCCCTCGCCGGCTCCTCCAATGGGAACCGCGCACAGCGTCGAGGGGTCGGGCGCCGCCAGCGCCGACGCGGCATCAGACTTCAAGCCGTCGTCTGCACCACGTTCCCGAGATGCCGAGGTTGATGCCGCCGCTGCGGCAGCGCCATCGCCCCCCGCCGCGCGGCGACGGCTCCGCAGCCGGAGGAGGCAGCGGTGCCGCGGCGAGTGGAGGGTGCACTCCAGCCGCGCCGGGGAGACGTCGGTTAGGATGGGCGGGGCCATTGCACATTTGCAACTTCTTGTGAGTGTGAGCGCGCGGCGCGCGCCAGCTAGGACGGATAGACGTACATACGCCACCCCGCGCTTGCCTATCGCCGGCCGCGCCCCCGCCCCTATACCCGCCGCCGCTGGTCCCCTGCCGCCCACTGGCCCGCTTTCCAACCAGGCCACCGCCCCTTCGTGCCGTCCTGCTGCTGACAAACGGCATTTCTTATTGGTATGATGTCGGCGGCGGTGGTTCACGCTCGACGCCTCGGCAGAGCACATATCGGGCGCTGCCATCAACATCAGCCCAAGTTATGTCAACAGTTACGGACGTCTGGATGCCCCGCAGCTCCCCTGCTTTTGCAACCTGCCTCTATAACGCGATTTGCATCGAGCGCCAGGCAAGAGTTGCAATTGCAACCGTCCGCCATATCCTTCCTGACAGATGTCGAGGGTGATGGGGCCTACTTCGATAGATTCGTCCGCAACTCCAAGCTGTTGGAATTTCGATCGACAACTCCATCCTACGGACGATGCGATGCATCCAATAGCAGAATGCAATACAATATGGGTGAATGGGACGAAGAGTTCTTTCCGTACGACAAGGAGGTGGTTTTCAGATATAGTGGCGATGACAACTCGATGCTCGTGTACGGGGGTGATGTTTGGGACAAGGGCGGGGCGGATCTCTACGTGCTACGCCAACTGCTATCGTTGCAAAGGAGGTACCCCAATCGTGTGCATTTCATCATGGGAAATAGAGACATCAACAAAATGAGGATTGTGGACGAGCTGGGAGTGGGAAGCGATGCCGGAGACATTCGGTTGCCACGCCATGACGGAGTGTACTGGCTGAATAGAAAACTGCGCGAGGGGCTGCCTGCAGATCTTGACAACCAGGTTCCGAATGAAAGTGCAGCGGAACGATTGAAGTTTATGCTCCGACGAACGATGGGGAGCGTGGATGCATTTGAGTTGCGTCGAAAGGAGCTGGCAAGAGAGCGCATTGCTATTGCAAATGAGATGGCAGTATCTCCGAGCACTAACGAAGATGCAGAGGGCGTTTCAGTGACTGATGAAGAGGTGGCATGGTCATACATCCGCTCTTGCAACCCAGTCTCTGGCATCATGAGCCAATGTACGTGGAACGTTGCATTCATCGTGAATTGTCTCTTTCGACTTTCCTCACAGCCAGTTTGCCGCAAGACCTCGCTCGGGCCAAGCTGGCCATTCACTTTGGGCCGGTGTTATACCTGCATGGAGCACTTCCCTTGGCATCGAGTGGTGATGACTCCTCCTTTTGTTATCCTGCTCCGTGGAGGAAGCCAACCAACGGCGATGCAACAAAAACAACCTGCGATTCATTGACTGAATGGATCGCTGAATTGAATGCATTTGCTTCGGATCAGGTTCTGGGATGGAAAGAATACCAGGAATACTGCCAAGGATATCCATCGCAGGATTGCTTGTGTGGGGTCTGGGCAACGGAAGGAGGCTACAACAACACGACGCTAGCTGGAGAGATGTTTGGAGACTTGATGCAATACGGCATGAACACACTGCCCGATCGAAAAAGAACCTACTCTTGCGTATACAACTCGTGGATGAAGAATGGATTGCCACGAGAGGACCTGTTTGGCAGCGATGAGGCTATCGAAAAACTGCGTCAATTGTTCCAGCGGGAAGGGCTGCAGATCATAATCTCGGGCCATCAGCCCGTTGGAGACGCGCCCTGGCCAATACAGTTGTCGCGAGAAGAAGACGCACACAAACTTTGGATAATACCCTCGGACACTAGCTTTTCGGGAGATGCGAAGTTTGTCACTCTCAATGGCTTTGCTTGCAAAGAAAGTGCTAGTCTTGGTCGAGGGTCTGCAACGAGTGGGCGTGGAGAGGTCGCTGTTAGGTGAGTGGTCAACTACAAAGCTATCTTATCCAGTGTAATTGTATCTCAGTCTCATCTTGACGGTTGCTCTCAGTGAGACGTTAGTTCGATTTGGCCAAACAACTGGGCATGTGGAGTCCGCGACAATGCATGGTGTCCTAAGCGATGGCACGCGGTACGAAAGCAATAACATCATGAATACTGGTGATGAGATCAACCAACACATCGGTCTAAAGATTGGACGCGCCGAGTTTAGACCTGATGCGTCAGAAGACGCAAAAGAGGGCACTTTTTGGGTGAAAGGGAAAGTTGGCGACGATTTGCTGGTATCCAGTGGTGAAGGATTCAGTGTGCGGAATGCGTACGTCAAGGGCTCGTAGACTTTGCGTTTTACGTTGGCCGAGAGAGTCCGATCTCTGCACTCTCTGGAAGCTCGACAGATCTCTACCTCGGCAACGACTTATCTTGCCAAGCTTTTCTGGACACAGCCCTTGCAGCGCCCGATTCCGGCGCCCTTTCTCCATTGGTTGGGCGAAAAATCGGCGTGCGTCTTGCTGGTGCCACATCCAGCACATGCCTTTGTCTGAAGAGAGGAGGCGACGGAGCCAGACTGCCATTGAATGCACGTTGAGACACATTGAGTGCATCTCCCTGTCCCCACGCGACGTTTCCATTGAGAGGCGGTGAAGTCTCCCTGAGGTTTCGATTGGCCGCACTCGGCACACGCTTTGCGATGCGCAGAGGTAGCAGGCATTAGTTGGCCGCGGTTCTCCTCCGCCGCCTTTGCGTCCTTTGGCGTGGAGCACGTGGTGCACTTTCTAGCTCCAGCTTTCCATTGCGATGCCGAGAAAGCGTCACGTGGTTTGAAAAGGTTGCACGCCGAGCATTGCTTACAGACAGTGCCAGTTGGACTGGCTTCTTTCTCGCTGGTCTCAACAGGGCTGGCTGAAGATGAATCGTCATCTTTGCTTTCCTCGGCAACGACACCGCTCTGGGTCTTGCCTCCCTGCGACGTGCTTTCGGTGACTAAATCTTCCTGTTCAGTGGCCGGTACGGGCGTGCCGCTCTCTGCTTCGCTGCCTTCCAAACAAGGGGTCTCAGAGGCACTGCCATCCTGTTTCGTCAAGTCAGAGGGTGTACTGTGGGACGCAGAAGGCGCTGTTACTTCTGCTCCCACGACAGGGATAGAAGTTTCCTTGTCTTCGTCAGAATCTCCCTCGGGAGAGATTTCTGGGACTGTTGGCATCCTATCGATTCGCTCGCTTTCCTCCTGTGACGGCGCCTGATCGTCGAACACACCGCCAATGGTAGAGACGTCTTCGGAGTAATCAACAGTATTGTCATACTCGAGCTCATCTACGGGAAGAGAGCCGGCCGTCGGTGGCACAACAGGGCGAATCTTCTCCAGGATGTCGAGTTTCATCCGTTGAAGGTCGGCGTCGTCGAGCTCTGGACATCTCTCCATCAGCTTCTTCAGGTGCTTGGTTGCCTTCGACTCATTGAGCTCAAACCCTTGGGCTCCCTCGCTGTACAAGCACCACAGTCGCGCCAACGCTGGCACTGGGTCTTTGTGTTCGCCTGCGGATTCGACGAGGATTCTATGCGCTTGCGTTACATCGCGCTGCACGCCCCGCCCTGCTATGAGACAGTCGGCCTGTTTGGATGTCCCAAGCCCACTGTCCTCCTCCGAAGCCAAGCTGAACCATCGATACCCTTCTTCCTCATCCTTCTCGGTGCCATCGCCTCTCATGCAAAGCTCTCCAAGCTTTACCATACTATCGACGTCTCCCGATTCGGCGTCCGCATTGAGGCGCAAAAACTTCCTCCTCTGAAGCTCTTCTGGCCATCTTCCAAGATATTTATCGTCGACGCTGCCGCTGGTGACGAGCATTTCGATGACCTCCTTGATTTGGGGTGAAGGATGGACAGCACGATCTTCTGCTATGCTTCTCTCATATATGAGCCCGTCACTTGCTACAACTGGATCGAGCGGGAGGGTGTTGCTTTTTCGGCAGAGCAGCTTAGCGGCTATTGCGTTAGAGTCCATGGCGGCTGAGATTGCAGAGATGGCTGTGAGTTTGAGCGTCGGCATCTGGCTTTCCTCTTTGCGTGAAATTTTCAGAGAGGACGCACACCCACCAGAGTTTTGCGTGAACTGCCGCTGCAATGCAATCATGCCAAAGAGGCGCCACGCTAGATGCACATTCTACCGTTATGATGCGATCTAGCCCCTCGGCGGAGAGTGCGGCGCGGCTTGTGATAGTATGCGACATGAGCGATGGATCCCAACGCATTGGCAGTTGATTTCATTTGTCCCCTATGCCACGTGCTCGCCGATGACCCTCGCCTCACCGAGGATGGATTCATCTACTGTCGCAGCTGTATTGAAACTTTCATTGGTGACGGGTCTAAGGAGCTCATCTCGCCGATGACTGGCAGGCCGATGGGGACGGCAACGATGCGCTCGCTCGCAATAGAACAGACCATCCGAGAAATAGCAGCCTGTGATGGGCTGGAAGGCGACATCCTCGGTGCATGGGCCGGCAAACAGCCAGGCAAATCATCTGTTGATGACCTCATTGCCGCTACCAAAAAGAATGCCCGTCAGGGAGACGTCGAAAGTATGGTGGCACTTGCCAAGTGGTACCTGTTTGGAGAGCAAGGCGTTGCGCGGGACAGAGCTCAGGGATACAATTGGTGCAAACAGGCCGCAGATCAAGACGACGACATGGGAAAGGCTTACTTGGGCTACTGTCTCGTCGCAGGAGTCGGCTGCAAGAGCGATTGGGAGGATGGATACGAGGCCCTCGTCGATGTGGCCAATCAGGGAGCAAATGCCGATGCCAAAGGTGTGTACTTTTGTTTGCCGTTTTATTGACGTGCACATCAGATGTGTCCAACCATCATCATCCCTGCTGCCAAAGACTTCGCGGCGTACACACTGGGACGTTGCTACGAAAGAGGATTGCACGGCTTCAAGGTCGATGAGAAGAAGTCTAAACGGTGGTTGGACAGAGTGACATCCAGGCCAACGCACAACATGCTTGAGCTTGA
>JALLAP010000305.1:0-19289 GCA_036939355.1 Thalassiosira profunda | reverse complement strand
GTCAGGCTGCCGCCTGCACTTGAGAAGCGGTGCTATGATGCGTTTGTTTCGCAGGAGGCAAGACCCTCGACCTTGCAGGAAGATGTCGTGTCGACGCTTGTGTCCATCGGGCTGCAGCCCAAAAAGGAAGTGCGGACCGAGAGCGGTTACAGCCTCGATGCTCTTGTGGAAGTCAACGGTGCAAAGATTGGCATCGAAGTCGACGGTCCGTCTCATTTCCTGAACAAACGACCTACGGGGAACACGCTTCTGAAGCGCCGACAAATCGCGAGCCTTGATGAGATTCTGGTTGTATCTGTGCCCTTCTGGGAATGGCACAAAGTGAAGATGGATCGCGAGAAGAAGCGGAAGTATTTGCATTCATTGCTGGGCTTGGCTTGAGATCTACAATCGCGGCCATCACGTAACTTGTCTGTTAACATTAAGTTGTATATGCATTCCTTCTACCTAGAGCACCTCTCCGCTTCACCAAATTCACTGACCCAGGCGTTACTTCACTTCTCACTCAGTATGGAGATGAGACCTGCTTTCGGCGCGGCACGCGACCGCCATCAGTCGTGGGCGCATTGCCTGTCATCAGAGACATCCTCACTCCACCACCATTCTTGTTGACGAAACCTTCGTTGAGATTGAGATCGGTGCCTAGGTCGAAGAAGCCACGGATCGACGGGTGCCGGCGGTTGACGACCTCCACAACATGCTGGCGATCTTCCACATCCAACACCGCTTCGTTGTGGACGACGTATCGCAAGCCCTTGTCGACTGTCTTCTGCGCCTCGGTGCGTTTGGTGGGCTCAATTAGTTCGTCGCTCGCGATGACGTCGCCTGGCGATTCACCTATCACTTCACGGAACTTGATCTTCAACAGATCCACCAAGATGAAAGAACCGGCGTTGAAGGCGAGGATGTACCCCAGATTTGCGCCGTGCAGGCCGAGCGATTCAACCAGGCAGGCAATGAGACCACCCACCACGATGGTGAGGCCGACAGAGAGCATCAAAAGAGGAGACGGCCAAGAGAAGAGGAAGAAACCGGGGGCGCGGACAGAGAAGATTGCCAGTTCCGTCACAACTAGAAGATGGAACCAAATGAAGGCCCTCGTTTCTCCATCGCACGCATAGAGATCAATCTGATACTCGAGCCTCGGGCTGTAGTTCATGCAGAAGATGAACTGCATTCATAGTAGAGGGAGAAGAATGAGGAAGAGAAAGGAAAGCTGATCACGCACAAGCAACAAGAGTGACGCTTACCATCAAACTGAGCGCCGCGTGGGTCAGTCCGTAAAACAGACTCTGGTAGACGAGCGTCCGCGCCTTTGGAAGTTGGGGCTTCGTAGTCGCGGCGGCGTTGTCGTAAGCGACCGGGATCATCGACACATCGTTCAAAAGCGCCAGGATGATGACGTAGATGGAATCGACGGCGCAGCCCGTGGCAAATATTACTGTCGACAGGGAGAGGACAAGGATGCACGACGCCGCCACCCGGTAGACGACGTAACTCTTGATCCTCGCGAAGATGCGGCGCGACTCCAGGACGGCGCCGTATATGGGAGACAGTCCGGGCTCGGTCAGGATGAGATCCGCGGCGTTCTTCGCGGCGTCAGTGGCTCCTTCCACAGCAATGCCAACCTGCGCGGCAGAAAGGGCCGGAGCGTCGTTCACTCCGTCACCAGTCATGCCCGTCACCAAGCCGTAGTGGTTCCTCAACGTCAAGACGATCTCGCGCTTNGTTCACTCCGTCACCAGTCATGCCCGTCACCAAGCCGTAGTGGTTCCTCAACGTCAAGACGATCTCGCGCTTGTCGCTAGGCAACACCGCCGCAAACCCATCGGCATCGTAGATGATTTGGTTCTTCGTTTCCGCAGGGGCATTCCGCATGTCCTCACCGGGGTATACATTGGTGCCCAGTCCAATGAGCCGCGCAGTCTCCTTGCCCACGTTCGCATGATCACCAGTAATCATCTTGACGCTAATATTCGCGTGCTGCAGGCTCTCAATGGTGGCAGGAGTATCGTGTCTGGGAGGGTCGAGCATGGGGAGGAGCCCGGCGAACTTCCACACAGCCTGATCCCCCAGCTCCCGGGCATTCCCCTCGCAGACGGCAATGGCAATGGTCTTGTAGCCATTCGTGCTCAAGTTGGTGTCTTCGCTCTTGACGCTGTCGAGAAAGGCCTTGTCGCTGATCTGGCACACTTGCCATTGCAACTCATGATCATCCACGGCTCCAGCGGCCGTGTCAAGAATCTTGGCTGGCAAGCCCTTGGCGATGGTGAGGGTGCCGCCGTCGGGGGTGGTGACAAACGCGACGACGCGCTTAACGCTGGGATTGAACCCAATGATCTCGTCTTGCTTGAAGCCGTCGCTGCTGACGGAGGACGCCTCGAAGGCGTTGACGATGGCCCGGTCAATAGGATCGTCCTTCTTGTCGGCGTTCGAGCAAAGGAAGGCGTACCGAATCACCTCATCGTTCGAAAAGCCAGCAGCAGCGAAGATGCGATCGGCAATGATGGACATGTTGGCCGTGGTTAGGGTCCCCGTCTTGTCCGAACAGAGCATTGACATGGACGCAATGTCCTGGAGGGCCGGGGTGCTCGTGACGATGGCGTTGTAGTTCTTGGCGAGGAAGCTTGCGCCCAAGGCAAGATTCACTTGGAGGACGAGGGGCAGTGCGATGGGAATGGACGCGATCATGATGGCGAGCGAGTCGAGAATGGTCTTGGTGACGTTGTCCTCGAACCCGTCGTACTTGAGCCCCATCACCAACAGCACAGCGATCACGAGCGCCAGGCTCACCGACACCAGAATCTGGACAACTGTCATAATCTTCTTTTGGAACACGCTCACGATCCGCACCGTCTTGTCCTTCAATACGTCCGCCTGAGCTTTTCCAATCTCTGTGTTCGCGCCCGTGCGGAGCACCCGGCCGTAGCACTCGCCGGCCACGACGGTTGTCCCGGAAAGGATGATGTCGCCGTTGTCGCCGGGGTACTTGCGCGGGAGGGGCTCGCCCGTGAGCGCGGCCGTGTCGACCTGGACCACATCTCCCTTGATCCACTGCGTATCCGCCGGAACGATCGTGCCGCCCACCAACAGCACCACGTCGCCGGGCACCAATTCCTTGACGTTGACCACGACCGTCGCCCCCTCGCGGCGGCAGGCAATCTCGCTCTCCAATTGCTCGCTCAGCTCGTCGAGGGATTTCTTGGCGTGATATTCCTCGCGGAAGCCGAGGCAGGCGTTCACGAGGAGCATGCCGCAGATGATGGCGAAGTCGACGTAATCTTGAACCCCGAGAGAAATGAGGGCGGCGACCTCGATGAGGAGGGGCTGCGTAGAGAGAGTTGCAATGTTAAGACACGAGATGTGAGCAAGAATGCAATCCACTCCAAAAACTTACCAAGAAGCCCACGAACTGATGCCCAAAGAGCTTCCACAGCGGAGTCTCCGGGATGACAATCTCGTTGGCCCCAAACACCTCCCTCGACGCCGCGACCTGCGCGGAGCGCAGTCCAAACAGGGGATCCTCCGCGTTCAGCGGGGGGATGTTCGCGTCCATAACATCCTCGGCGGCGTCGTGGAACTCGTCCTCGGCGAGGAGGGGGGAGGTCTTGTCGTCCTCGGCGGTGAGGGACATCTTGGTGGAGACGTGGGTGTAGGACGTTTGCTTGTGGACGAAGTGCATAAGATGTGCACGCGCGGGAACCGCGACGCTCTCGACGGCGGCTACCGGCAGATCGTGAACGCGGCAGGGACGAGGAAGTGGAGCGGCCGCGGCTGCTTGTGCGGCGCGGGACGAGAGCAACACGCGTCGGCTTGAGAAACAATAGAGGAGAAGATTTCTTTATGTCATTGAAATCTGGTGAACCTTCTCAGCTGAAGCTTTCGAGCCAAAGATTGCAAGCAAGGCGGCGCGCGGCCGGCCCGCGCGCGCTCCTCCACAACCACGACAAGTGCCGCCCGCCTCCTGCCCTTGGAGCGCCCGGCCATCGCTCTCCCACCCAGCCGGAGGCGGGGCGACTGCCCTCCGACAATGGCACCGCCGCGAGACCTTCCGCGGCGGCGATCACATCTTGTGTTATCTTCATCTCGCCGCCGAGCCATCACCATCGTGTCCGTCGCCTCCGCCCTGCTCGCGGTGCACCTCCTGCTCTCGGTCATAATTGCAAGTTCGTTCCAGCTCCATCGCCACCATTCTCCTCGGGGATTTCCTTCCTCGGCATGGCGCGCCCCCTCGTTGCATACCAGCCGTCTACCGCCAACTGCGCTGCACGCCTCGCCCGCCCCCAACTTCGAGGCGGGCGAGGAGGTGGTGATAATAGACGACGACGGCGCCACCCGCCGATCGGGCGTGGTGGAGGCCCGACGGGGAGGGTGGTACACCGTCGTCCTCGGGGATGCGACGCGGGCGAAGCGGCGAAGGTCGGGGCTGCAGCGGAAAGCTGATGGGGAAAAGGACAATGTGAAGAGCTCTAGGTCTGCAAGGGATGGGTTGCCGGCGAATGAACCCGTGGAGATAGTGGACTTGGATTCCATCTTGCACAATCTGGAACAGCAACACTCTTCACACGACAATATTCACGAGCACCTCAGTGACAACAACCAAACAATATCGGCCGACGCCCTCCGCCAAATCGCCCACTGCCACTCCCAGTGCACCAAGTGGGTCGTCTTCTCCGACCTCCACGTCATGCCCTCCACCCTCCCGACGTGCCTGAAAGTATTGGACGCGGTCCACGACGCGGCCCTCCGACGTGACGCCGGAATCCTATTTCTAGGCGACTTTTGGCACCACCGCGGCTTCGTGCGGGTGGACTGCCTGAACGCTGTTTTGGACGCGATGGGGCGGTGGACGGTGCCCTCCATATTGATCCCGGGGAACCACGACCAGATCGACTGGCGGGGGATGGAGCACGCGCTGACCCCATTGTGCAATGCCTATCGGATTAGTTCGAGCGTCGCGGTGAATAGCGAGGGATCGTCGGAGCGGTATCCCGGGCCCTTGATCGTATCGCACCCGACAAAGTTCCTGGACGCGTTGTTCGTGCCGCACACGCGCGACAAAGCGACGATGCAGTCGATATTATCATCAAAGGAGGCGGCGTCGGCCTCCGCGCTATTTATCCATGCCGACGTGAAGGGGGCGTCGATGAACGACCTAATCGCATCGGAGCACGGGCTGCCGGGGTCCATCTTCCCAGCTGGAAAACAAATCTACTCGGGGCACTTCCACAAGCCGCACACGGTGCAATTGGGCAAGACGTCGAGCTCTCTTTCAATGCGGTACGTGGGGAGCCCTTACCAGACGTCGTTCGCGGAGGCGGGGCAGGAGAAGACGCTGCTTCTCGTGGATGCGCGGAAACAGTGGCAGTGCGTGGAGGAGATACCGATCGACGTGGGGCCGCGGTACCATCGCGTCTCGTCGGTGCGTCGTTTTGTGGAGGTTTCTGGTGCAGACTTTCGGGAAGGGGACAAAATGGCAGTGATGGTGTCGCAAAAAGAGCTTGAGGAGATGAGAGCGCAAGCGGCGGAAGGGGAGATGCCGGAAGAGTCTCCGTTCGACGCCAGGCTGATCGAAATGCGAGAGATGGGAGTGTCGGTGGAGATTAGGGACATTCCACCGCAGCAACAAGAGGCGTTGCCCAGGGCGTCGACAGACGATGATGAAATCGATCTGGAGGATCTGTCACCACGAGCGACCCTCTTGGCCTATCTCGACGGCGAGGTGGAAAAAGACGAGCTAGGCGAAGCCACGGCCAAGGCACTTTTGGAAGGTGGTTTGGACTTGCTTCGCGAAATTACAGATGCTGCTGGCGAGGGCGACGATGCATCGTCGTCGAAAGCTCCGCCTGGCGATGCATCAGTGACAGAATTGGAGCTCGAGTCAGTCTCTGTGCAAGGGTTTGGATCCTTTCGCACAGAGATCGAGTATCCCCTGAACAACCGGGGCGTCGTGTTGTTGAGGGGCACGAACGAGGATCACGGGTCAGACAGGTGAGTAATGACGGTGGTTTCGACGTTTTGGCCATTCTCCTCCTACTCTTACATCTCCACTTTTCGACTGCAGCAATGGTGCAGGCAAGTCGACGTTGGCCATGGCCTCCCTTTGGGCGTTGACGGGCTCAGTAGACCCCCGACCGGCTCAGGATGGGAAAGTCTCGGACGTTGTAAATGACGTGAGCAAAGTTGCATCTGTCACAGTTCGTGGCACCATCAACTCGAAGCCGTTTCTTGTGAAAAGGGCGAAGGCAAAGACCACGAAAGGGTCATCACTCACGTTTGTATTGGACGGAGTGGATATGACTAGGCAATCATCAAAGGACACACAGGCCTTGATCAATGAACATTTCGTTGTGGACTTGTTGACGAGAACCGTCTTTCAAGGACAGCACGCCATCAGTGGGTTGCTGGAGTCGACGGACGCCAGGCTCAAAGATGAGCTATCTTACCTTGTATCTCTGGACATCTGGCAGAAGGCAGCCTCGCTTGCCCGTTCGAAGCAACGCGAAGTGATGCGAAAGGTGTCAGAGCTCGAAGGTATGCTCGCGCTGAGAAGGAAAGACCAGATGAGGGCAGAAGTGAAATGCAACGCAGCAAAAAGTGAGGTTGATGAAAGAGAACGATTACTGGAGAGAGAGCGCGAGGTCCTGCTGCAAGAGGAGCATGGCACTGCAAATGATTTAGATGTTGCGGGCGTAGAAGAAGCCATGGCCGAGGTGCAAGCTCGGCTGGATGAATCTTCTGGCCAGGTCGACCGGTTAGAAGAAGATCTGTTGGTATTGTCTGACTCGAACAGCGAGGGACTAAGTGAGCTCAGGTCAAAGGTCCAGGAGAAAATAGCTACGGAAGACGAGGCGAGGGCAAACCTCCTCAGCAACCAACGCAAGTATGACTTGGCAGCGATGGAAATGAAATCGGCTGAACGGCAGCTGAGCCTTCTCCAATCCGAGTGGAGCATTGAGAAGGGCTTAGACGATGGCACCTCTTCCCAACCTTCGCCCCCTGAGACTTGTCGCACATGTGGCCAGCCAATCGCTTCGTCAGAAAGCAAACAATACGTGATGGAAGGCATGCAACAAAAGTTGACTGCTGCATCCGTTCAAGTCGACAAAGCCAGAGACGCACTCTGTGCTGCCACGGCATCATTCGAGCAAGCTCGTGAATACTCTGAGGCGA
Source organism: Thalassiosira profunda (assembly GCA_036939355.1). NCBI lineage: Eukaryota > Bacillariophyta > Thalassiosirophyceae > Thalassiosirales > Thalassiosiraceae > Thalassiosira > Thalassiosira profunda. Next base: position 12,116 of record JALLAP010000305.1, on the reverse strand, counting down.
GTTGGCTCGAGGTGCAGTCATACAAGAAAGACCTTCGCGAGGCAGAAGAAACGCTATCTCTCAACACAGACGGCTTGCACAAGGAGATCAAAGCGGCAAGACTGCTACAGTCCAACCTCTCGTCGGAGTTTGCCAGCCTCGCAGGACAGGCCAAAGAGATATCAGAGGCAAAACTGGCAACATCGCAAAGACAGGCGAGCTTGGATAGGTTGAGCGAAGCGATGCAGGCCTCAGTGGCCACCTACGAGAGTTGTCGCTACGAGCTCGATGCCATTGAAGCCACCATAGGAGAACTTGAGACTGACAAGGCAGCCAAAACGAGTTCAGCCTCTCTTTACACATCCCTTGCCGACGCATTCGGCCCGAAAGGAATTCAGGCGTTCGTTCTTCAAAACATCGTCCAAGCCCTACAACATTGTTCGCAGGCATATTTGGACGAGCTGAGTGATGGGTCTTTGCAGCTACGGATGGGGGTAGGACCGAACGACAACATCGTCAAACAGGCCGCAATTCGCAATCCAGGTGGGACCTGGCGCGTTCGTCCGCTGTCGTCGCTGTCTGGTGGGCAATGGAGGCGGTGCTCGCTGTCTTTGAGCCTTGGTTTCATACAATTGGCATCGAAGAGAGGGAAGTTGCGGTCCTCTCTTTTGGTGTTGGACGAGCCCCTAACTCATTTGGATTCGGCAGGCCGCAAGAGCGTTGGAAGGCTCCTCCGCAAAATGCTGAGCCAGGACCCTCGCATTGGAAATGGCACGGGAAGAAGCGGATTTGATGGCTTGTCTACGATTCTCGTCATTCTGCAGGAAATTGCCGCCGAAGAGATTGAGGAATGCTTCGATCAAATCGACGAAGTGATCAAGAGCGGAGGAGAGAGCGTCGTCTTCCTTGACGAGAACAGGGTGGGTTGATGCACCGCTTCAGTGAAAGCAACACAGGACTTTATTTCATTCCTACAGTCAAACAACATACTATTCCGACAATATGAATACCCAACCGACGAGCCGCTGGGCAGGAGAAGAGCTGGGCCTACAGCTTGCACTCCTTGCACTCTTCCTTCCCGAAGTATGGCACCAAAACATTGTTGTAGACAAAGCACCCGACGCAGAAGCCGGCCGCGGACTCCAACCAGGTAAATAAGTTGCAGATGAGTGCGATCGAAGCTACGCTTCGCTTGAAGGTCGTCTCGCCCAGTTCATCCTTAAATTGCACGAGTATGAAACAAGTGAGAGCCAGCAACATTCCAACGAACCAGGCGAAACGCTTTGGGTTGGCTGGCTTCCACAGAGGGCTCGGCTGCAATACGATCGCGACGAGCGTGGCGATGATACCCAGCGGTGCGAAGGGCGTCAACCCAAAGGCCATGGAAAAGAGAAATTCCCACGACACAATTGCGAAGATGACGTTCACCGCGACGAGAGATCGCATGAAGAATACCTGCGTCGAGAGTCACAATCGATGAGAGAGGTTGCCCAGAACAACGATGGTACACATAGTACCCAAAGAACACTTACGTTGAGAATAGCCACCCAGGTGATGACGTTGAGCAACCCAGCACGGATGCGGACTGCGTGCTCGTCCATGTACATCGCGTTTGGGTGGACGTCGGAGACGCCCTTGTGCCCCAGCTGCCACCAGTTCCCGTGCCTGCCGTGGATGAAGAGACGCTCCATGGCCGATACCGGGGCCGCCTGGCGCCTCTCGATGGACCCCCACGGGAATCGCTGGAGGTTTGGATCCAACTCGAGGATCTCGCGGGCGTTCGACACGACGAAGGGCTCGTCCTTGTCAAAGTTTTTGTTGTGGAGGATCATGAGCGCCGGGATCGTTTTGAGGCCAAAGAGGTCCCGCATCTGGGCCGTCTTGGACGTGTCGTAGGCCATGCAATCGATGCCCGCGACTTTGCGAACCGACTCCTCGTAGTCTGCTGGGGTGCGATCGTTTGACACGAAGATGACCTTGGTCGATTTCTCCGCGAACTTGGGGACCGCCGCCACTACGCTGGGAGCAAACTCCTTGCAGAAGGGGCAATAGTTGGCGCCGAAGAATAGGGCGATATACTCGAAACCTTCGAAGGCGGCAGGAATGGAAGCGTAGGATTCCTTGGGTCCCAGTGCTTGCTCCTCGTCGCCGACGGCGGAATTCAGGCGTAGCTCGTCTCCGAAGAGCTTGATGCGCCTGTGGTAAGAAGGTTTGGCATTCGTGAGTACTAGAGAGGGTCATAACAACCGGCAAATGCATCATCCGGTAGAGTACACGCAGCAGCCAAATTCTTCATCATTGCCCGCAACATCGTACCAGTCGTTCTTTTCGTTGGTGACTTGACTCATGGTAGATGCAATCTATCGTTCGAGAGATGTTGAGGTCGAGATGTGCAGATGGTTCGATTGTGCGTTTTATGAGCTTGATTTAGGCGTAGTGCTGGCTTTCACGTCCCCGTCGTGCACCCTTCGGTGTGTGATCAAAATGTCATCAAGCGTTCCCAAGCAGCTAAAAAAAAGCCCGCCGGATGAGAACGCCGGAGAATTCTTGTTAACCTCCGTGTCCGAACCGGTATTCATTTAGTCCGTTTGTCCGACCTCCGCTCCGCCTGGGGCTCCTCTCTCCGCTCGTTTCCTATCCTGCTCCTCCCACCTCGCTCGCTCTCACCTTCACGAGGCCTCATCAGTCATCAGTCATCAGTCATCAGTATTTGTGAACTCACATTGATTACGACGAGATCCATTAGATACCAAACTTAGCCGTCCTGTACATCGGCATGCAGCCTGAGGGTCTCCTGCGCGTGGTGCCTCCACTCCTCTCCCACAGCCGGGTTGAACTGGAGCGACATTGCCAGGCCCCGAAGCAGAATTGCTGTCCGGTACACCATCGAAAGTTCATTCGGGAAGTATAACACACGGTCCTCCTTGTGAAGCTCTCGATGCCACTGATGATCGAGGTGCTTGCTCTCAAACGATCCAAACATGAGACGGCCAAACTCAGCCAAGAATCGCGTCGAGTCTGACTTTGTCTTGATTCCGAGGTCCCGAAAGCGGTTCGCAATCACTTCGTCGGTCTCCTTGTCGGCAATGCTCAGTATCAGTCTAGCAATTTTGACACGCTCTACTGGCTCGAGTGTTTTCACCTGCCCATAGTCAATGAGGCCAATCTTGGGTTGAACCGAGGAGTCATTTTCATCCTGCACTACCAGAATGTTGCCGGGATGCTGCGAGGAGTTTGAGCGTATTAGGAGGCGGCTGCCACAAATAAAAAGAATTCGAGGTACAAACTCACCGGGTCAGCATTGAATAGCCCCTGGTTGAGGATCTGGTAGCCATGCACATCCAACAGCGTCGTGACTGCATCCTGCGTCCAACCCCATCGCTCTGCCTGGAGAATGGCAGATTCTCTCTCGTCGGCCCATTCCTTCCATTCCGATGGCACTATCAAGAGGCTAGATGCAGCCTTGATGCTTTTCACGGAAACGGCCGTCGACCACAGCATGACGCGTCGGGCAAATCTCACTATCGAGAACATGGAATCCACGCTCACGAGGCTCGTGGCAATGCGCGACATTGTTTGTTTCCACGACGACGCATTTTCAGGTGATAACGCCAGCTCCTGGCCCTCGCTGCAGGACTTTCGCCAGTGTTTGTCGTTTTGTCGTGTGCCTCCTTGACGATCGACCGAATTCCCCTTTTGGTGTCTATCCCAAGAAGAGCCAGCTGTTGTTTCGCTTCCTCTTCAAACTTGGGCCCCGGCAGGTACGTCATCGTCACTTTGCCAGTGCACAGTTCATCAAATACCAGAGGAATGACCACACCCCTCTTCAGGTAGGGAGCCGACGGATCAAGTGAGCTCTTGTGCACCGCCTTCAGATTGTCCTTCTCCCTCTCGTAGTCCAGCTCGGCAAGGAACTGCCTCGCGAACTCGTCGTAGCTCAATGTCGCTGCCGATTCGTCGACCAATCCGAACCAAACGCAGAGCCGGAGGAACTCTCCCACACACTCGATATCCGCCGGCACCTGCCACCGAGCATTCGGATATTGGACCTTGATGACCACTTCCTCTCCCGTCTCCTTCAGGACTGCACGATGCGCCTGCCCAATGCTCGCGGCCCCGCACGGAACCTCGTCCACTGTTGCAAATATCTCCTCTACGGGTTTGCCCAGTTCTTTCTCCAATGTTGGTTTCACCGTCTTCTCGAAATCGGACGCCCCCGGCACGTTGGATTGCAGCGTTCGAAAGTACTCCCGATATTTCTCCGGAATGGGCAGCGCCGTCACGCTCAGCACTTGCCCCAGCTTGATGTACAGTCCGCCCAGGTCGAGCATCGCCTGATATATTTCTGGGGCATTTTTCTCATGCAGCTCTTTGACTAATTCCTTCTTCTCTGTCGCCCTCTCTTCTTCTGTGGCATCGCCCTTCCGCGCCAGTTGCAATTTGACCTTGGGGCTAGACGCAAAGCTGTTCCACCAATAGGAGCCCACCACCGGCGCAACGCGGGACCAGAAATCGTAGCTTCTGTGGAAGCCCTGGCCCTGCTCGGTGTTGGCGTAGATTGCAAGGCCAGTGGCGCTGGCGGCGCCCGCCCCTGCAACGCCCAGGGCAGCCCGTCGGGCCGCAACGCGAAGCATGGTCGAACAGAAGAAGAAGTGAAAAGTGCGTCAGAAGGTACGTACATGTCTAGGTACCTGGACTGCTCACACCCGCCCGCCAGGGAGCCAGCCACAATCAAGCAAGTGCGTCGTTGCTGTGCTACGATGGCGACTAACGGAGGCGGCAAACGCCGGCGGACATCCCCGGATGGCCTCCATATCCGCGATCTCCCGGATGCAATACTGGCGAGCGCCGCGGGATACCTTCCGGTGCCGTCCCGAGCTTTGATGGCGATGGCGCTTTCCTCTGCGCGTAGGGCCATTTTGGCGTCGGCGCAGTGGGAGACGCTGGACTTCGGGGATATCGAAAAGGAATTGGCCGCGAGACTGACGGACCATGAGCTGGGATGGATTTTGTCGTCCATAAATGCCAGAGAGGCGACCAAAATCCTGAAGCTCGCTGGATGCACCAACATAACAGGGAGCGGACTGATGCCTCTGCGGGGGTCCCTTGTCCTGAAGCAGATAGATTTGAGCCTGGTTGCTTACCACGAAAATCCTGAGCTTGATCCTGCGCCTCCGATATCCGAAGCGACTGTTCTTCCAGTTCTGAATAGTATTATTGATGCTGACGGAAATTCGTTGACGCAAGTCCTGCTTCCAATGAAGTGGCGGAGCGGGCGAAGTCCGGAGCTTGGGGGGTTATTGGCAAGGTTCAACCAGGAGATGGTCAATCGGAGACTTTGCTGCGCAACGTGCGACCGCGTCATAAATGAAGTCCATGCGGACGATGACATGAAATGGATAGTCGACAATGGAAGAAGCCAATACTTCGGGATGCAAAGCTGGTCATGTTGCAACTGCCTCTCGAATTTTTGCTACAATCACGAAGAAGAAAACCAACTTCTGCAGTACTGCGAGACGTGCCAGCGAGAGTTCTGCCGGTCTTGCAAAGCTATGGACGCATGTGGCAATGCCCGATGTCATATCAGCAAATGCAAGTCTTGCGGAGAGTTGGCAGAGTGTGGAGGTGAAGGTTGCCAAACGCTTCTTTGCGATGAATGTGTGTCCAGTCGCAAATGCTGTGGTGAAATTCGCTGCCGGTCATGCAAGCCTTTGATATGGTGCGACGCCCAATATTGCCCAAAGGAGCACTGTCTGGAGGGGTGTTTTGACGGAAAGGAGAATGACGTGGTACACTGCCCGGATTGTTTGAAGACGCTCTGCGTCGAATGCCGATCCCTAGAGTTCAGCAGAGAGGCAAACACATGCCCAGGCTATGTGTGCACCAACATTTGGGCCATGGTGCAAATACAGAAGGAACAGAGACAGTGAGAACATTGCTGGAAAGCAGACGCAGCTGAAGGGCTTCCTGCTAAAGCGCAAAAAGGTGCTGGGGAACGTGGAAAGGCTGGTGGCGGATGCCCTGCGGAGTAGGAGTGTTAGTTTGCCTAACGAGATCTATAATTATTGTACAATCAGTCTATTAGGAGTCCAGCACCATTGATCGAAGGGCCACGGAACTCTCCTTTCCAGTCGATTCGACCAGCTGGCTGAAAATGCTGTCCTCGTTGGACAGCAACTCTGCTGGCGTGCCAAATTCAGCGGCCCTGCCTTTATCAACTACCAGTATGACGTCCTGAGATAAAGGAAAGAGTTTTGTGAGATGGGCATCCAGATAAGTGACCATCTGCAAAGACAACGAACGTACATAATCCATGATGGTCTTGAGAGAAAATAGAGGCAAAGAGAGATTGCGTGAGCTGGACACCAAATGGAGTGAACAATCTGCAAGACTAGGCACGTACATTGAGGCGGTGGGCAATGGTCAGCAGCGTGGTGCCCTCGAATCTTGAGCGCAACATCCTCTGAATGAGTGCATCGGTTTCGCCATCGACGCTGGCCGTGGCCTCGTCGAGGAAGAGCAGCCGGGGCTTTGCTAGCAACGCTCGCCCCAGGCAGATCAGTTGGCGCTCGCCGACGCTGAAGTTTCTCCCGCCCTCTTCCACAACCTCATCGATGTTTCCCAGGCCGCGGGAAGCGCCCCTCACACAACGGAGGGCCTCCTCAACCTCCTCGTCTGCAAAGTCGCCAAACGGATCGAGACACTGTTTCAATGTCCCAGGAAGGAGGACAGGTTCTTGTGGGATTATAGTCATCCCATTATGTCGCCCTCTCACGTCCGCAAGGCTTATCTTTGAGATATCCACTCCATCGAACAGTATCTTCCCGCCTTCGAGCTCGACCAAACGAAAGAGGGCAGCCGCGAGCGTTGATTTGCCAGCGCCTGTTTAGTAGGATCAAGACATTTGAGAGCTGCAACTCAGGTGGAATTGGCAAACGCGCCTGCACTCACCTGTTCTGCCCACGACGCCACAGCGTTGTCCTGATTGGAGCGAGAACGACAGCCCCTCTAGCGACAAGGGAAGGCCCGGGCGATATCTCAGATTGACATCGTCGAACATCAAATCGCCGCTGCCTGGCCACGTTTCGTCGACAGGCTCGGGATGGCACGACTTGTCCTCCTCCTGAGCAATCTCAGTCATGGCCATCACCCTCTCGAGGGAGGTCATGCTCGCCTCGCTTTCCGAGATGCCCTGCACGAAGAAGCTCAGGCTAATGGTGAAATTAGCACTCCAAATGATCAAAATCGCAGCGATGCCTGGGTCCAGGTCGAGCACGTCGTTAAACGAGGCCACGAACGCCACCGAAAACAGGACAGAGCACGCCCCCAGCATCTGGATGCGCACCGCGAGCCATCGATGGGCGGCCATGAAGTTCATCATCATGCCCGAGTTCTCGTCGAGAGCATCGCGAAAGACGTGGGAGAAGTAGGCGGCCTTGCCAAAGACTCGCATGGTGGCGGTGCCGTCGATTGCTTCCGACAGCTGCGCCTGGACGGGACTGCGGCTCGTGGCGTCGAGCCTTTGCAAGTCCATCCGAAAACAGGACAGAGCACGCCCCCAGCATCTGGATGCGCACCGCGAGCCATCGGTGGGCGGCCATGAAATTCATCATCATGCCCGAGTTCTCGTCGAGAGCATCGCGGAAGACGTGGGAGAAGTAGGCGGCCTTGCCAAAAACTCGCATGGTGGCGGTGCCGTCGATAGCTTCGGACAGCTGCGCCTGGACGGGACTGCGGCTCGTGGCGTCGAGCCTTTGCAAGTCCACCGCGCTCTTCCGGTAGTGGAGCACTAACACCCAATAGAAGAACACGATGAACAGGATCACGAGCAGCATCCACGGCAGGATGATCGTCTGCAAGATGATGCCGGTGAAGATCCAGCCAAGGGAGGTCATCAACATTGTCACTGGGGGGATAATACGATGAGAATTATGCGCAGTTGACGTCAGATAACATGAGGACGCAAAGGACTCACTGTTCATCACAAGGGTCAGGTCCAGCGTCTCCGTGTCATACGTGAAACGATTCATGATTCGGCCGATGGGGGTGGTATCGAAGTAGGACATTGGTGCATACAGCACCCTCTTGAGCATCATCACGAACAGGCGGCTGGCACATCGTGCTCCACCTTGTACAATCCAGTTGATCCTCAGGATGGTGGTGAAACAGGATACAAGCAGCACGATCATGTACGTCTGAATGTAGGCATGCTGCGCCTCCATCCCACTGATCTGGGCATCGTACTCCTTCCCGAGACTGTAGACCGGCTCGTAAGCGCCTTGCGTCCAGACGGCGAGCCACCATTCTGTGGCGACGTACATGAACCGATCGAACGCCAATGCCAAGACAATGATGGCCAAGAACAGCGGGCCTCCGGCATAGTGGAACCAAGCCAGCCATGTGGAGGCTTGCGAGAGTCCGTACTTCCTCTCCTCCACCGACATGATCTTCCCATCCTCGAAGGATTCGCCTTTGTTGTCGTTTTTGGACGGGTCCGAGCTTGGACCACCTCCTACCATCATGGAGCGGTTGGTGCTGCTGAGCCTGGACATTCTTGGGCGCCGCAGAGACGCAGATGAAATGGGAGATGCTTGCTTGTTGGTCGAATCGTCGCTGTGATCCTCCTGGACGCTCGTGCGAATGGCCTCGACGGCGTCCGCTTCATTGGGGTTCGTTGGATGGCAGTCAGTGAGCTCGCCCCACGTTCCCACAAACACGCTTCGCCCGTTGACCAACACCATCAGAGAGTCGACGCGATTTAGGAAGTGGGAGGCGTGCGTCACCAGCACCACGGCCGTATTGCGGAATAGTCCATTGCCGCCGGAGGGCTTGAAGAGCTTCTCAAACACCTTTTTGCCTGTGCCCGCGTCCAACGCGCTCAACGGATCGTCCAGGATCGCCACGTCCGGAGCCGAATACGCCACCCTCGCGAGCGATAGCCTTTGCTTCTGACCCCCACTCAGCGTCACGCCCCGCTCCCCAATCTCAGTGAGGTCGCCAAAATGAAACGTCTCTATGTCCGACGTCAAGCAGCAGGCCTCCAGCACCCTCTCGTATCTCTCTTTGTTGTATGGAACGCCAAAGAGGATGTTGTCNCGTCAAGCAGCAGGCCTCCAGCACCCTCTCGTATCTCTCTTTGTTGTATGGAACGCCAAAGAGGATGTTGTCTCGCACGGTGGCATTGAGGATGAAGGGCACCTGGGACGCGTAGGCGATCTTTCCCTCCACCTTGAATTTGGTATCGGGCAAAGGGAGGGGTATCATTTCTCCAATTAGCCCCTGGACCAATGTGGACTTTCCGGAGGCCACAGGTCCAACGACGCACATGATCTCTGATCGGCGGACGGTCATTTCTATCCTGGACAACGTGAAAGTAGATATGCTTCCTGGCGCGCCCACGCCGAAGCTGGCGTTGACATCGATCAGGGGGCGCGATGCATCACCAGCAGTGTCCTCTGCATCCATTTCCACCGCAGCGACGTTCTCATTATGGCCCGGAGGGGGGACGAAGTCGTCCAACTCGTCCCGAACCGCCGCTCCCTTCGCGTCGCCATCCTCGACTGTGGAGATGGGCAGCCGCAGTGTGGATCCCTCCCCCGACTCTGCGCTCTCGAGCGCAGTGTCCGCGGTAGACGCCTTCACAGTGGCCACGGTCGTTCCCACCCCTACATCTGCCTCGTTCTCCCCATTTCCTTCCCGCCAATCCTCCAGCGAATCCCTCGCAAAGAACAGGCTGAATCGATGGCACGCCTGGAAGCCCTGGGCGGCCTTGCCCATGAACTTTCCAGCGTAGTTTATCGGAAACCGCAAGGCCGCGAACAGGAAGAGGCTCGTGAAGGTCATGCTCGGCGTCAATATGTTCTCCTCGCTCAGCAGCGCGTACGTCACGAAGGTGACCGCGCTGGCGATCACGGGGGAGACGACCGTGGCGAAGATCGTCAGGGCGAGGTAGAACAGTTCCCTTCGCAGCAGTTTCACTTCCATCTTGCGCATGCCCATGACTCGATCGATGAATTTCTCTTCGTACCGGTTGAGCTTGGTGAAGCGTATTCCCTGCAGCATGGCGGAGGTGCTCTCCACGCGCTTGTCGGCCGCCTCCACCCGCTTTCGTCTAATGGACATCATCTTCTTCACCACCCACTGGACAAAGGGCACAATCAAGAACATTGTAACGATGCCCACGAAGGCGCTCGCCCCGAGCTCCAGCACCAGCAACACCGACACGATGACCATGGCCAGGGGGCAGCTCCACGAGTAGTGCCCCTCCTGTGTCAGCTCGAACAGCTTCTGGGCGTCCACCGCCACCAGGTTCGTTATCTCCCCGGACGTCAACCCCGCCCGCCCCGTCGGGGTCATCTTCAAAACGTGCCCGTGGGCCGCGCTCACCACCGCCGCCCTTAACGTGATTCCCGTCTGGAAGCTCAGAAACTTGTGCCGCTCGCTCCCGATCCCCTCTGTCAGGCTGACGATGAACACCAGGAGCGCCAGGGGCAATCCCTCCCTACGGAAGTTCTCCCCCGGATTCTCCTCGAGGCGAAGTAATACTTCGCGCACCAAAAGGGGGAGGGAGCACTGGCAGAGGACCACGATGAGCTGCCACGCGGCCGCGGGGAGGTAGGTCCGCTTGGAGAGGGCCCACATGATTTTGAGGAAGGGGAGGGTCGTCCCGCGGCTTGCTTTGCCTTGGCAGCAGCCGCGTCTAGTGTTGGGGGCAGCGGAGGCCTGGGCGGCCCGCTGCTCTTTTTGTACCCGCCAGAACACCTCGGCCAATCGCCGGGCGCGCATGAAGGAGGGAACCGCGTACACGTCCTCCCGGCCCAGCTCGTCGAGCTCCCCGGCGTCGAACTCCGGCGCGGCATCCAGGTTGGGATTGCTCGGGGGGCTTGGTGCACAAGATGCGTTCTCGGAGGTGTGGCCGCTGGCCGCGACGGCCGCGGCCCGCTTGCGCTGCTTGTGCAGCCGCGCGCCGCGGCGGAGGAGGGGGCTCATGTACGAGTAGAAGAGGGCGTCGCGCTGCCTCCGCAGGAACGGGCGGGGGGCGCATCGTGCCATTGTGGAGGTGGCGGAGTCGACAGCAGGCCTGTCTTCGGGCCACGGCTTGGTCGCCGCGGCGGGAGGCTGCCCTCTCCGCCGCGCGAGGTCCTTGTCATCGGAGGGCGCCATGCGGTCGTCGAAGGAGGAGGAGAGGGACGAGTCGGTGTCCTTGTCGGCCGACATCGCTTTTGCAATGCCAATGCGCCCGCGTCGAGCGCTATGCGACCCAAGCCGCCGCCGCCGCCGCCGCCGCCGCCGCCGCCGCCGGAGGCTGAATCGGAATAATTGTGAGGGCCGCGGGCTTCCATCGAGTTCTCTCCGCCCGAAGAAGGCCCGGCATGCTGGAACCTCCTGCTCGACCGCGGTTTTGGCTGGGCGTCTCGGCGGAAAAAGTGAGAAGGGCCGCAGGGGCGATTTGTGCGAACCCCAAAGAAGGCCTTGCCCTGGCGGATTCCTTCCAAACGAAGGTATTCTGACTCAGAGTGGAGGGATAACCCTCTATTAAGCATCGCAGAGAAGAGGTGGCATTGGCCTTCGTTTCCTCGATAACCCTTCAGCCAGGGATAAAGCAAATTGTTGGATGCAACGCAACGATGACAGGACGCAGATTTGGCACAGAAGATGAGAAGCAGGAACAGTTCTCTATGCCCTTTATCACGAGGAAAACAAGCTCTGGATCACAAACGGGACGCTGAGCGGTTTCAAGTGATTGTACTTCTGCCCGGTCCCGCAGAAGGCAATCGGCACCCCCGTCAGGTGCGTGAGCGTCAACGCCGCCCCCACCTTGTCCGAGACGGTATCGAACTTGGTCAGTACGATCCCGTCAATGGCGCGAGAGTGTCCTCCCGCCGTCAACGCCTTTTGAAACATGGTCAGCTGGTCCATCCCGTCGTTGCCCACCAGCGCCTCGCAGACGAACAGGACCAAGTCGGGGTGCGTCTCCGTGACCAGCTTGGCCAATGCCTTCATCAACGGGACGTTGTTCTGCATTCGCCCGGCGGTATCGACCAGTACCACGTCGTTTCCGTCCTCCGTAGCCTTGGAAATGGCCGCTTTGGCCACGGCCGAGGGATCCTTTGCGTATCCCTGGTGGTAGAGCGGGA
>JALLAP010000304.1:0-14516 GCA_036939355.1 Thalassiosira profunda | reverse complement strand
TGAAGCCGCGCAATCCCGACCTCAAGATCGTCGCGGTGGAGCCGACCGAGAGCGCGGTCCTCAGCGGGGGGAAGCCGGGACCGCACAAAATCCAGGGCATCGGCGCGGGGTTCATCCCGGGGAACGCCGATACCTCGCTGTTGGACGAGGTTGTTCAAATCTCGGGCGAGGACGCCATGGCCATGGCCCGGCGCCTCGCGACGGAGGAGGGCATCTTCTGCGGAATTTCCAGTGGGGCGGCCGTCTGCGCCGCGATCGAGGTGGGAAAGCGGCCGGAGAACGCGGGCAAGCGCATCGTGTTGGTGCTACCGTCCTTTGGGGAGCGGTACCTCAGCACGGCCCTCTTCCAGAACCTGTGGGACGAGGCCGCGGCGCTGAAGGCGGAGTAAACGTTGGTCCAGGCCGATGGCGAGGAAATTCAGTCATGACGAGGATATCTACTTATGGTGGACTTATTACCTGAGGGTGCGTAGGCAGGGGCGAAGAAAACCAAACAATCTGCCGCTCGCGACGCGCTTGAAAGCGATCTCGATGAGGCCTCGCAGCAACAAAATTCGTTGTTAAACAGTGATTGTTACCGGTAACTAAATAAATAACGTTGACCGGCGCACAAAACATCAACATAGGCCAAGAGTGGTGCTTCAATAGTGTGGCGCTGTCACTGGTCACCGCGCTGCTTGCCTTGCATCTGTCTCGACTGCAGGTCGCACCGCTTTACGTGCCATGCACAAACATGCTTTGCATCGACTCCTTTACCTTCCAATGTACTCGCCACAGATGCCGAGTCCCTCGAACGCCTTCGAAACGCACGGCCCGGGCTCATTGACAAATTGGCTCCCCGTACTGTTGATGACATAGATCGTCAGGGGAATGATTCCAAGGGCCCACGCGATGGTCAATTGTGCCTTCTTCGGGTCCAGCTCTGCATTGCAACATTATGTGCATAAGATGCGCTCAACTCGATGGCATAAATAGCACATGTGCAACGAGTAACTCACTGGTGTAATCCACCACGGGCTTTCCGCGCTTCTCCTCCATCTTCTGGTAAGCCCAGTCGGCGGCGTTGTTCAATTTGGCATCCGTGTTGCCGACGGCCGTCGCCCGATCCACCTTCGCCGAGAGCATGTACTTCATCACGCCCTGTTCGTACTCGTCGGCATTGAAGACGCGGGTGAGGAACGGAGCAGGGCCGTGGCGGAGCGCCGCGCCGATGGCATCGTAGGGGTATTCGCCGTCGTCGAGCGGATTTTTGATATAGCGCCCCGTCGCCTCGTCGAACGTCGGCAGCGGGATCTTCGTCGAGGCAGCCTTCTTGCCGAAGGAGCCGAACGCCGAGGCGTTCGACGCCGCGAAGGCCAGGAGGAGGGCCGCGACGAGCGGGAGGGAGGAGGATCGGCCGGCCATGATTGCAATTGAAGAATTATGGGAGCGGCGGGCGGGTGCGTGCGTGGGGATGTGGTGGGGGAGGAGGCACGTCGCCGCATTTGCTGCTTGTACGTGCAATGAGTCAGTGGGTATCTTTGAATTCCCACGTAGAATTCTGGTACAAAACGTGGTGGGTGGCGGGCGCGAAAGGAAGACTTCTTTTGCAAGCAAACAAAAAGGCCGGACTTCCGGAATGGATGCATGCCATTATTGCAAGATGGCTGCAATAACAACTTGCAATGCACTGGGACAGGCCCAACAGTATGATTAATCTTGAGTCACTGCCCTGCGCTAAAATGCTCTTTCATCATTTCGGCCGGGGCTTCTGCTCCTGTTCTTTTTGTGCTCCTCAGTGCCACATCTTGGGCCTTGCTTGCACGGCCCAGAACCCTCCCAAAGGACCCCAACTGACACAAGGGCACGATGGAAGGTCCGTGGCGCATGCCCCAAAATGGTGCAAAAGCTGTTGTGCGCCAGAACCGCCCGCAGCGCAGAATCTCTGAAACTGAAAACTGAAGAGAGAGAACGGGTCCATTTCTCGGCCTCCAATGGCCCCAAACACCCATCCAGAGCCCTAACCCCCCAACGTTGTACCGGAGGCCCGGAGAAGTCAAAAGGGTGCCCATGGGCCCCTTCCGCCGTCCAAAAGGGGCAAAAAAGCTGCGCCAGCCGCGAATCTGAAACCAACACAAAGAGGAGAACAACGGGTCGTTTCTCGACCAACATATGGCCCCGAATCCCGAACACCCGTACAGGGCCCTAAAACCCACCCAACTTGGTACCGAAGGCCCAGGGAAGCCAAAAGGGTGCCCTGGGCCCCTTCCGCCGTCCAAAAGGGGCAAAAAAGCTGCGCCAGCCGCGAATCGAACGCGGGGCCTGTCGATGGCAACGACAGATTTTGCCACTAAACCACTGGCGCTTGCTTAGAGACAGAGAGCTGTTTCAAAAATAAGGTGCATGCACCGTCAAATCCCTCTCTTCTCTCTTCGCCACAAGCTTGCTACACAACAGCACAACCAAACCCACGCTCACCGCTCACCACAACCGACGCGGCGTTGGCAACGCACACAGCATGGACGGAGACGGCGACGGCAACGACCACGCGGCTGCTTCTGCACCGGATGAGGGCAGTGGCAGCGCGGGCGCTGCCGGAGACGACGGCGGCGGCGAAGGAGAAGAGAGGTCGTTGACCTCGCATTTCAATGAGGGGTACACGCCCCTCGGTTTCGATATGAATGCGTTGGCCGCCATGGAGGGCAGCGACAGCGACGGCGATGCCGCTGCGGAGGATGGAGAAATGGACGGCCAACTGTTTGCAAGCGGGTACTACCACATGATGGGCGCGCCGCCGAAGCGGTTGAACGGGGTCAAGGACGGGGTGCACGGGCTCGCGATGCATCATCGCGAATACGACGGGGAGGGAGCATCGCACCACGCCCACGACAGCAACGAAGCGCATGCGCGCGGCGACGATGATGAAGCGTCCGCAGAAGCGGTGGAAGTGCCAGACGATTTTCATCGCCTGGCAGAGCAGGCGTTGCGAGGGTTGGAAGTCGAGCGAATGTCCGTCTTGGAGAGGACCAGCGTGACTCCGATGGACGCGCCAACACCAATTGCGACGGTAGATGCACCAGCAGAAAATGCCGCTCAGGGTGCAGATGCGCCGACGGAGGAAAGCAAACCACCTGCTGTGGCAAACTTTGAGGCGAGCTTTCCCAATTTCGATGCAAAAGATGGTGCATCGGGGGCACCGGACGCTACGCAAAGTGCAAGCCAGACAGCAGAAGAGGCAGCGGCGCCTTTGCAAAAGAAAACAACAGCGGCGTTGCCGAAAGTACAACTGAAGGAACCGACATCAAAGACCATGGACGTTGGCGCTGTCCAAAAAGCGATGCAGTGCATTCGATTGAAGTCGCCACAGCTAGCCACTGCGTTAGATGCGGGCGCGTCTTCCTCCTTTTCGACAAAGAATGCCCACGCTGCCAGTGACGCCGCGCTGACTGCCGTGATGAATTCGACCTGCCAGGCAGTGGAAGACTCGCGGCTGCGTCAGCTCGCCAATCACGCGATCATACCGTCGGGGCCGCTCGCCGCCTTCCGACGATCGACGCCAAAGGCCCAAGCAGCGTCCGCCAACTTGTCGCGGAGTGCAACGCTTTCCGAGGCAGTGCTTCGGTTGTGGCCGATGATTTGTTTCCAACGGCGAGCAAGAGCGATGGGTCTGGGCGGTAAGACAGCATTACAACAGAGCGGTTGCTCAAAAACACTGACAATTCATATTCTTGGGGCGGACGGCGTGGAATGCTCGTCCGAAGAGACGGTGCGAAAGTCGGTGGGATCTTTCGTTCGTTGGCTGGACGCGGCGCTGCACTCAGGGGCATTGTCGCGTGATGGCTCTCGCTCGACAGGCATCGACTCGCTGGCGATACAATTTTCTGGTCCCTGCCTGCCGACTGCATTGGTGGGGAAAGAGATGGATCTGTTGCAAGAGGGATCAGGGTTGGTAGCTGCGACTGCGACATTTCGGTTGGGAGAGTATCACGAAGCCCCATCCGGTGCAGGAGCTGATATTGCGATTGCATTCAATGCGGGCATCTGGGGCTACGATTCGTGGAAGCCTACCCTCGCCCACATGTGCGCGCCAACTAGCAGTGGCTGTCTGTTCGTAATCACCGCATATACCGTCGAGGAATGCGAAGACGATGCGTTGTGGAGGAGGTAGTGGAGAAGGTTGCCTCCGAGAGAGTTGCTTCGTCAAAGCAAGATTCCCGCCCGATTGCGCGGCAGTTGTGGGCGCCGGAGCGAAACCCCTTCCGCTCGCGACTTGAAAGAAAGACTTCATCTGCACCCCCAGGACGAAAGTACTATGAAAACGGCGCGTGGCAAGCGTGGCTGCATGGGATGTAGGCTATCTGCATGACGAATAGCAGGTTATAATATGCATGTGAATTTGTTCAGTGGATGCCCCCGCCAGTAACGCAGCAAACTGTTGCAATAGCAAACACAACCAATATTAGGGTTAGGGTCACGCCCCCAAGTGGTGCGTCCTTCTCAGCCGTGGTTTAGATATGTGCTGCGTTGTGCATATCAATCCATTATCATTTTCTTGGCCTCGACTTTCCTCGGGATGATCTTAACGTGTTTCTTGTGCTCGCTCGAATTCATTTTCACCGCATCCTCCTCGTCGGTATCCATCTCGTCGTCCGTCCGGCGCGGATTCACGACTGTAATAATCTTCCCCTCGTTCATCTTTACCTTGGCGTGCACCGTCTTTTTGCAGGGCACCTCCTTCGGGGGCTCCTCCCGCGCGTGCATCAGGGCCGCCTGGTGGGCGCGCTCCTCCATTGATTCTGCCCTCTCGCGCATCGCCTTGGCGCGCTTTTGCAGATATTTGTCCGTGAATTTGTAGTTGGCGCCGTTGATGTGGGCGAGGACGTCGGTCGTCACGAGCGATTTGAGCGTCGATCGGAACAGCGTTTCGTTCCAGGCGGTGTCATCGTCGGAGCTGGCGACGGCCGCCGCGAATACTGCGTCGTGCTCTTGGATTCTCCGCCGAATAGCCGACGCCGGGGAGCCCGTCTCATGATCCCGCAGGTCCTCGATCGCGGCGAGGATGGCGGCTCTGTAGGGCATGATGGTTGCAGCTGCGTTGATTGCCCTTCGATTGCTTGATGTGTGAGCGCCAAGATTTGCATCCGCGGCCGGTGGGGCGGGCGCGGGGGGTTGATTGAAAGGTATCTTTTACCCCCGTAGAGTGCATACCATTCCTACGTAGATTTAGGGTTCGCTTGACGGTGGCAGACAAAGAGGACAACCCTCATCGATGCGTGTTCGCCGCCCTCGCTCTCACAAAACAAACACAAGGTGAGGACGACCACGATGGAGGCGCCTGGGCTGCGCGCTGCGTGGATGCATGGGCTGTGCATATCTTTTGTTGCAACGACGACGTCATGCTCACATCTCGTGTACTCATACCCTTGCACGTTTCCGCCATGCGCAGATCTACAAAGCTTGCAACAACAACGAAATAATATGACCATCACCGCCGATGCCTTTCTGGAGGCATTGGATCTACCATCGGAGCACCCCTACCTCCCGCCGCGGGATGACGACGACGTCGTCGTCGAGGAGTCGAAAAAGGAGTGGTCCGTCCTCGATTACCTTGGCTCGTGGCGAGATGCATTGCCAGCAGAGAATGCGACGAGTCCGGAAGAATGCGACGAGTTTCCCTCGCTCTCGTGGGCAAAGAGCCGCGTCTTTGGCGGCGATGCTCCTCGCTGCCGTTCTACCGCAATCGATAGCCAGTACGTGGCGAGCAATTCCTTCTTCCAGGAGGTCAGGCCGTGCCTCGTGTCCATGGTGCACCTGAACATCATCCTTTGGGCACCACTCGTGATCCTCTTCTGTCTGAAGAAGCTGTATTGCAAATCGCCACTGCCAAGGCTGCCAGCGGACGATCGGAGAAGAGCGGCTACATCGGCCGAACAGAAGATACCTCCTGCCCGAAGGCAGAGCTACTTTTTTGCCATACCAACGTTGCCCGGCATCCCGTCTATTCCGTCGTTGCGGAAGGCCGCGCCGGCCAAAGAGACGCAGAGAAAGCAGACTCCATACAGCACCTTCGAGAAGCTGTTGCTGGTGGCGTCTCTCATTGTCAATGCACTCACCGTCATGGTCAGCTTCTCTGCGATCTTCACGATCGAAGAGGAGAAGAAGAAGCCTGGTGCTGAAAACAAGCAGGGAGAAGAGGACAGCCCCCTTTTCAGGAGGCTTCGGCATTCAACAAGCTGCGACAGTATCGCTATCTGTCAAGGGCCGTTCACCTTTACCAGCGAGTGGTTCGCCTACGTCTTGGCGCTCGTCTTCACTGCTGTCATCATGAATGATGCAATGTACGTCGAAATGTACGCACAGGCACACCTGGTCGCATTGCACGTCTTCGTTATCTCGGTGGCGCTGACGCGCTTCCAGACCAAGGTAGCAGTGCTCACGGCGTTGCCCATCTCGGCCCTGGCCTTCTACCTCATGGCCCACCAAGAGTTGGATCTGCCGACGATTGAGCCCGGACTGTATTTCGCGGAGGAGAACCCATTCGTATCGGACGTGATCAAGGAATGGCCTGTGGATATGCGCACGTACGATGATGGCCGCGGTACGCCTTGGATGATGACTGGAGATACGAGAACAGGTTTGCCGTTCATGGTCAATCCAGTGCCAGAGCAAAGCTTTGTCCGAAGGTCAGTCGCTTTGATGAATTCTGTATGCAAAGCGGCGCAGTCTGTCTCAAACACATTGCCTTGTCTTTGTTCTCAGATGGGTTCCCTTGCCTGACGAGGAGGAGGCTGTCATACTTGACATTGCCTTCCCTGAGAGCATGGTCATCGAGGATGACAAGCGAGTCTACCTTATTTTGCATGGCATCAACGGCAACTCCAACGAGGGATACGTAGTCGACTTCGTCCATCGCCAGGTCTCGCAAGGAAACGTAGTGGCCGTCATGGTCACTCGTGGATTGGGAGACTCGACAATCGTACACGATCACATCCTCAACTTTGCACGAACATCAGATGTGGAAGCTGCGGCGACGGCTCTCAAGAGAGCCATCCGCCGAGTAAGCTCAAGAGGAAAGCAGCCTCTCCTGTTGGCCGGAGTTGGATACAGCATGGGCGGGATCACGCTAGCAAACTATGTCGCTCGATCGGACTCGGTGGAACTAGATGCAGCAATTGCCTTCTCGGGAGCGCTTGATACAAAAGAGCAAGCCCACTTTGATCGGTCGTCGTATCTGTGGCAGCCCTTTATCGCGAAGGCAATGCGTGACAGCCTGATGAGCCGCTACTCTTCCCAGATCGCAAGTCATCTTGATCAAGAGCAGCTCGATGAAGCGATGAAGGCTGAGAGTTTGGTAGACCTTGACAGAACACTTTTCGTGCCGTACCATGGATTCAACAGCCTCGATGACTACTACGCCCAGTTGGGAGCGATGGGCGATTTCGACATTCACGGCTACGACGGCCTCATTTCCCATGTGGACATCCCTCTCCTTTGCGTTCAGGGTCTTGACGATCCCGTTGGATATTGGAAGACGTATCACGACCCATCGAAGGTGGCGCATTCCGGCAATGGCAATACGGTGCTGCTGTTCACGCGGACCGGCGGCCACGTGGGTTGGCCGCTCGGATTGAATCCGTCTGCGGAGGGGTGGCGCTGGATGTCGGACGCAGCTGGCTCTTTTGCCGAGTCAGTGGATCGGGTCCGTAGAGCTGACAATCAAACGAAAAGCTAGCACTGTGTAACGTAGCTATGCATCTCATGCTCTCTGCAACTTTCCGCGCTAATTCCTCAGGAAGGCTTCGTCGCAATCACTAGCTCGTAGTCGTCTACCAAATCACGTACGTGCGGCTTCTCAAAGCCCGCTCGATCCAATCTCCGGAACAGTTCCTTTGGACGGTATTGCCTTCCCTTCGTATACGGGAGCATGATTACATTCATGCTAGTCGCAGACGACGTGCTGCTTTGGACGTCGTCTGCCAGCAGAAGCTCGCTGATGACAATCTTCCCGCCGGGAGCGAGGCAATCGTACGCTTTGTGGATAAGCTTCACGTTGATATCGTCCGGCCAATCGTGGAAGATGTTCGAGAACAGAATGTAATCCACAGAGCCTGGGAAGTCGTCACTGAAGAAGTTCCCGGGAGCCACCGAGATCCGATCCGATAGTTTCGCTTTGGCGATGTATTCCTCGGCGATTGGCTTGATGGGAGGCAGCTCAAATACGATCCCCTTGACGTTTGGATTCGATCTCGCCGCCTCGATCGTGTAAATTGCCGATCCCCCGCCGATATCCAACAGCGTCGTCGGCTCCTTCACCTCGTCCAACCCCAGTGCCCTCGGCAGCGCCCTCGCGCAGCAGTAGCTCTGTGCGTTCATGTGTGCCATAAAGTGCCTCGCGTTGTTCGCGACCTCCTTGTCGTCCTCTTCCAGCATCGCCGACATGAGATCCTGCTTCTCCTCGGGGCGGCTGGATTGCAATAGCGCCTCGGGGGTGGTGAAATTGGAAGCCATCGTATCGGCGAAAGGGCTGAAACAGGCCGCCGCAGATCGATCGGAGAGAAACTCTCTTGCCGACGGCGTCAGCTCGTAGACGATGTCATCGACGGAGTCGTCACTGTCCTCCGAGATATGCACGACGTTCATCCTACACAACGTCACGAGGAGTGCCGACGCCCCGCGCACCGAGAGATTGAACTCTTGCGCTACATGTGCAGGCGTCTTTGCTCCATCGGCAAGGAAGGGCGGAATGCCCAGCCGATTACTGAGGAGGAACGCGACGGAATCGTGATAGAGCATGCTGTAGTTGAGGAAGCGGCCGTTCGACACATCACTCAGCGCAGGGCGCAACGTAGACGAGTGGAAAGAGGCGGATACTCCTGCCGGGCGGATCGCCGCCCTCCCCAGCGCCCTGCCGACGACTGGGGGTAGGCATCGGCGGCCCAGGGCGTTGATGATCATCGTAGCCAGTGGTGCCGGCTTCGGGCAGTGTGGGGAGAGGCGCGCCTGATCTGAGCGCTGACTACAATGCATCCCATCCGTCCAGCTTCAAGCTTCGGGGCTTCTTCTTACTTACGTACAACACACGTAGATACTTACCTCTTTTCACTTTTCGAGCAACCGCAGCGACTTCGTTGCAGCACGATCAGGTTGCAGCGCGCTGTCCACTCGATTGCAGCCCTGCCGCCGCGACAGTCCCGCTCTGCACCGCCACGATGTCCAAGCCTGCGGCGAAGCCAGCGGCAAAGCAGCGCAAGAGCAAGAGGGTGCGGGAGGCCAGCCTCGATGATTCGGACGCGTCGATGGCGTCGTCATTGGCTGTCTCGCTCCCGTCCCCCCTTTGCGATTTGTCGAACTCCAAGAATAGTCGCAAAGTGGTTGCATCCGCCATCCTCTCGCTCCTCCCCGACGGCGCCACGAAGCAGAGCGCTCACGGCAAGAAGCTCCTGAGCGCGTTCCCTCTCGTCGCCGCGGAGTTGGAAGCGAGGTCTAGGGCATTGGCGAGCAAGAGCGAGTCTGAAGGCACTCGCCTGCCGCTTGCCTTCCGCTTCAATGACGGAGATGGAAAGACCGTCATCAACATGCCGGAGGAATGCTTCGCGAACGTTCTCAAGTTTCTCAGAGGGCCAGAGATCGTGAGGTCGTCGCTCGTGAGCAAGGTTTGGCTTTCTGCTTGCCGGATGCCCTCCCTGTGGGAGCGGGTCGACCGACAATCCGGGCTCAACAATTGGCGCAAGAAGATGAACATGACGTCGTTCCTCCAGCTACTGAATCGTCCGCAGTTTGCAAACCTCAAAGTCCTTGTTCTCCCAGAGAACCTAAGGCCGGGCGCAAAGAGCTTCAAGCAAATTGCAAAGGCATGCCCTCGCTTGGAGGCTCTTGACGTGGGCTATTCCCCCTGCATCACGGGACACACGGGACACTTGAACGATGCCAGTCTCGTTGTGATTGCAGAAAACTTCGCCAGGCTGACGACTCTCCGCTTCGACATGTGGAACTCCACAAATGAAGGCATTGCGACGTTGGTCCGGGCGTTCGGGGACCAGCTCTTGGACCTGCGCATCAAAGGATATGTCAGGTACCTCTCCGATGATGTGCTCCGGGCAGTGGCAGCGTCGTGCTCTGGCCTGAAGTACTTCTTCTATAAAGTTCCGGAGTACACGTACAAAGAGGAAAACGACCAGTTGAGTGGAGCTGGCGTCGCTGCCCTTGTGGAAGGCTGCCGTCGCCTGGAGATCCTCTCTCTGACGGGGACGAAGAGAGTTGCGAAGGCAGATGTCGCGGGCATGCTGGAGACGATCGCGAATGCAAGCGACAGCGGAGAGGAGCAGAGTTTTGCACTGCGGCACTTTTGTCTCGCCGGCTGCCTCTTCCACGTCGCGGGCAACCCAACCAAAGGCGATCCTTTTGGTATTATCGACGCGGCCAATCGACGCTGTTTGCAATGTTTCGGCCAAGATCTTCGCATCTGATCGACATGCCACCCACTGCCGTACGTGGTTTAGACTGGTCGCGCCTGTTTTTGATGCATTCAAGGAAGTCCACGTCATCCACGAAACAACTTCTTTCAGTTCCAGTTATTGCATAGTCCATAACAGTCATGCTTGCACTTGCTAGAGTTCCCCCGTTCTCTTACTCCCCTCCTTCCATTGCAAACCAGCTAATCCCTCTTGCCCCTCCTCGCTGTCTTCCCCCCAGCCTTGCTCGATTGTTTCTTCTCAATCTGCGGTGCGCTCTCCTCTTCTCCGCCCCCCGTCATATCCTGGAACATTTGCGTCAACATCTGCCATCCCCCGTGTTGCAAATGGTCAGTGAGACACATCACATCACATGCACAAATCGACAGCAAAACGCAAACAGACCCCATCAATACAACCTGCCACCACTCCACTCACCTTGGACGGATCCTGCTGCATCGCCATCTGCTTCTGCATCTGCTCCCGTTGCTCGGGATCCAGCCCCTCCATCATTTTGGGCATCAGCACCATCCCGCCCACGCTGACCAGCATCATAAGCACCATTGGATTTTTCAACATCGAAAACAAGCTGAACCCCTGCCGCGGCTCGTAGTACTCGTACGACGCGTGCGCCGTCAACTCCAGGGGGTGCGGGATCGCCTGCTTCGCGGCACCCGGGAACGCGTACTCGATGCACTTGGGGCTGTCCATCGCCTCGGCCAGCAGCTGGATTTTCACCTGCGAGAAGTGATGCTCCCGACTTTGCACGTCCAGCAGGTGCACCCCCGGGGGCACTCTGTAAAAGACGAAGCTCCCGTCGGGTTGGGTGTAGGTGGTGTGGGTGGATCCGTCGTTCAATGCTAGGCGGGTGGAGTTGAGGGACGCGGCGGGGTCGGGGAGGCGGAGGCGGCCGCGGATTGTCGTCGTGGATGGTTGGGCGGTGGAGCCCTCTGCGGCGGCGAGGAGGGCGCCGGGGTGGACCGCCAGGCCGAGGACGGCCAGCAGTAGCGCCGCGAGGTGGAGAAGCTTTCGCATGGTTGCAACAAGTGTGTGGGCGTGGCGAGTTGGGGGTTTGCGCGCACGGTGTGGAGGCACATTAGTGGAGGGTTGTGGTTGTGGATTGGGTTAGATTAGGGTTAGGGTTAGGGTTAGGGTTAAGGTTAGGGTTAGGGTTACTCCTGCGTCCCCTTCCTCCTCCACTCTCCCAGCTCCCAGCTCACAGCGACAATAGAAACCCGCGCCCCCTGGCCGCGGAGACCCTCGCAACTTTGCAACAAACCGCCCAGGATGCCGGTGCTGGTGGTGTTGGCGGCCGTCATCGCGCTCGCCGCATCGGGCGGGCGTCGCGCGGAAGCATTCGCGCCCTCGCTCGGTGCATCCCCGGCGCTGACGGCTTCTCTGCAATCCTCGGTGGATGGCGACGACGTCATCGGCACCGTCGCCCTCCTCGTCCCCGCCTCTGATGCACCGAGCAAATTCGGCTCCAGGTCGCCCGTCGATCCGCCCACCTACCTCGAGGCGGCGGAGCAGCTCGCCCGAAAGATAGGGCACTTCTCCGATGGAACTGTGGCGGCCAAAGTGATGGCTACCGCTGACATCAACGAGGAGGACGAGGGCGACGCGGCGCTCGCATCGGATGCGCTCTTTGCACTGGGGCTGACGTCTCCGGGGGACACCCAAACCGTCTCGCGGCTCTTTCGCCGGCGGCGCACGCGGCAGCAGGAGAGTGGTTTCTCAAAGACGTGTCAATTTGCGGTGGATTGCGGGACGAATGACTATGCCCCCATCGTCGGCCCGTACGACGAGGCCAACCCTTCGATCTTTGCAACAATTGCCCCCTGGACGGATGTTGCATCTGGAAAGCGCCTGGCCACACAAATGGCAGACTTGTTTGAGAAACACACAACAGACGAGTTTACATTGGCCGTGATGCTCTTCTTCAACCGCTTCTCCGGCCACGAGGTGCCGTGGGTAAGTGGATCAATAGATGTCACGTGGGAAAAGGGCATACTCCAGAATGGAAAGGAGATTTATGCGATGATCACAAAGTGCGGGCCGTGCATCGCCAAGTGTTTGGGCGACGAGAACTGCAAAGCCTGCATCACCGCGCTCGACGAGATCGACACCCGCGACCAGGTGGCGAGCTACCGCACCGTGGTGTCATACGAGTCTGAGTTGCTCCGGGATTTCTCGCTGTGCATCCTGCAGAAGAACAACATCTTCGAGTGCTCGGCGACGATACCGCAGGTGCCGAAGGTGGAGCCGATGAAGACGTGGAGTGGGGCGGAGGTGACGACGGAGGTGGCACGGGGGATCATGATCGGGCACCTGGAGGGAACAAACGCGGCGCTGGACGGATGCCAGGAGCTCGACGTGTCGTGGAAGGTGG
Source organism: Thalassiosira profunda (assembly GCA_036939355.1). NCBI lineage: Eukaryota > Bacillariophyta > Thalassiosirophyceae > Thalassiosirales > Thalassiosiraceae > Thalassiosira > Thalassiosira profunda. Next base: position 1,697 of record JALLAP010000304.1, on the reverse strand, counting down.
CGTGCGGCGCAAATGTGGCCTACGATCAGTTTCCGTCGCAGAATCAGCTGTTCTATCCCAGCGCCAAGGGCAAAGATCTGTGGTACGACCCTGTCTTTCGAGTGGAGACGATTGACGGACGGAATGTTTGGTGCAAGCGTCACTATCGAGTGAGAAATGGCCAGGTGCCTGCGACCTTCCGTTTCAGCGTCTTGGATAATGGCGTCACGTCGGACGAGTTTTGGACCATCGTTGGAGCTGCGGATGATCTGAGCTGGGTGGTCTTTCACTACGCTGGAGCTGCAGGCGCCGTCGGCCAGAGATACCTCGGTGGGCTCTTGTGCACACCGGACGGTCAACTGCCGCCGGCGGAAGAGCTGGAGACGATCTGGAGTGTATTCCGATCGGCAGAAATCGAGCCGTTTGAGCTTTTCTGCGTGAATAATGGCCAGACAACGCCAGGCGCATTGGCGGCCGGACCACCTCCGTTGGATTTCTACAGGAAAACCGCAGCTGTGATAGGATAGGCGGCTCAGTACTCTTTTGGTCAAAGCGGTGCTATTCAGTGTGCATTTACAGCGTCGAACTGCGTCAGGCAATGATCTCGTCCAACATCGGAGATGGAGTCACTCTCCTGAAGTTGTGCATTATGCCCCAATGAGATCCGTCGAAGCGAAAGAGCACTGCAACATCTAAAGGGAGATTGTCGATGAACGAAGCGGAGGGAAATTGGCACAGCAGCTCAGATCCCGGAAAGTTTGTGTGGTGTGTGATGCTGGCCGAACTCGTCATTCGCCCAGCTCGACCGTTCAGGAATGGCATCAGTGGGACCTCATCTGTGCCATAGTAGCTTCCGGTATCGCTCGTCAGGATCTTGCGTATCTCGAACGGATCTTTGCCGGCTTCTCGTGGGAACGGGATTTCTGTGAAGAAATTGCCCGCTGCATTCTTTGGCACTCCGTCTTTGATTCCACGAACGCTTCTATCGAAAGCAAAGATATCCGAAGAGCCGCACATCTCACATGCGGCAGCCATGATAATATCGTTTGCACCAACGAGCCCACCGCCCGGATTCATCCGCTGCAATTCTTTCTTCTTTTTGGCTATTTTCTCTTTGCTCAACAGCAAGTATCTGCTCTTCCTCTTCAACATCGTCCTAATATTCTTCAGAAGTCCCCATCCAAACGGTCCTTGGTAACTCCTATTATAGTCTCTTTCGGAGAACGTCTCAGGATAAATCTCGTGCGTCGTTCGGAGGGGGTTGTTCCAATCGATCTTCGCCGGAGTCCGACCGTTCATGTAGGAGGAGATTTGAGAGACGATCTGGAAGAAAGTCGTTCCGTCCCCAATGGCGTGGCTCATTTTGACTGAGTACGCCGCGTTGCCATCGCCAAAGTCCATTAGTTTTGCCTCGAACAACGGGCTCTCGCTTTCTACTTGGTTGGCCGAGAAATCTGCCTTGTCCAACAGATACGGGGCCACACTGGACGATACGTGCTCAAACAGATCCTTTGCCGTTTTGTCCGTCCCTGGACTGGCCATGCCCGGCGGCGGATCGACGATTGTTACGAACGAGTGATCATCTGGCTTGAAAACGTGTGGTACCACCCGCAGCTCGCTCTGGCGGGACCATGGCCAAGGATTCTTCTTGACTTCGATCAGCTTTCCCGTCAGGATTGGGTTTGCGCGCACTACCGCCTCTGTGCATATCATATGCA
>JALLAP010000303.1:0-14827 GCA_036939355.1 Thalassiosira profunda | reverse complement strand
GGAGGGATTGGGAACACATGAGCAGCGGTCTATGCCTATGGTTTGCGTTTCGAGGTGCCTGTCAGGTGTGTGGCATCTCCTCAATGGGGGCGCGGGGCGCGTATTATAGTTATAGACTCCCACGAAGCATGTCCACTTCATTGGTGGGTCCATTTGGGTGATTGGGAATACATGATCACTTTTCAATGGCCTCTGTGTTGCGGTTGGCGGCGCCAGATCTGCCACAGTACCCAATGTTTCTCAATTCTGGCGGACCCATCAGCAGACCACGCCAACGCCAACGCGCCAACGCGCCAACGCGCCAGGGCCCAAATGAAATGAAGAAATAATATGGGTCGCACCTTGCAACACCCATTCAGAGGCCTCCTTCATCACCCATGGCAGTATTGGACAGCTTCTGACACCTTCGGATGGTTGCCAGGTCTCTGCCCATCCAACCGGCGCCATCTTGACACACAGCAACTGTGTTTTTTATTGCTCTCTTGAGCACTAACAGTAATAGTCACTATGGTAATTTCCAACCATTGTTTGCCCCATCCCTTTTCTAAGCGGTAATGCATTGCCATAGTGCCCAAAGTCAAATCACAATCCTGTTCAAAGGTGATCCTCTAGATCCTGACCATTTGCCGCAAAAGAGGGGTGCCTTCGGGTCCTTTTTCTCTCAGAGTGGGGCAGAGAACCTCTAACCCTAACTAGAGGTATGTAAAAAGATTAGAGGGTAGGGTTAGAGAGAATTATAACCCTAATCTCAATCGACTCAACCCGTGTCTAAACCCAACACCAACCCAAATCTGAACCCTAACCCTAATGTTGCCATTTTCTCTGAAATAATTTCAGCAGCGCTGAGCGCGCCAAAGCTCGAGGCACGGCGGACGGCGGCACGGAACAACGACAACAACACCCAACACTGCCCGCCCAGCCCCCGCTGGCCGCTGGTCTCGGCAACTGCTCCTCTCTTCCGTGCCGGTCGTCGCCTCCGCCCCGTGGCCGCTGACTCCGCGGCAGCAGCGCCCTCTCTTCCGTCGCCCCCGGCCCCGTCGTGGTCGCGAAACCATGGACGCGTCCTCCTCCTCCGGGTGGCTCTCGCGCAACCCCTCCCACCCCGCCTCGGGGGCCCGAAAGCGCGACCGCCGCTCCTACGACGGGGACTGGTCGTCGTACGAGGCCCGCGGCGGGGGCGGCGGGGGATTGAGCCGCTTCGCGAGGGGCGGGAGGGGCGGGATGGACCGCAGCAATATTACCGGGGCGGGGGAGCGGGTGGGGGTGGGCCACGGGGAGCAACGGCAATACGCGAACGGCAGCCAGAATCAGCACCAGCGCGGTCCCATTGCGATGAATGGAGGGGGGCAATCCAATCCCTACGGAGGCAGTGGGCCGCCCAATCCCTACGGGGGCGGGGGCGCCCAATCGCGTCCCGCCGGGGGAGGAGGAGGAGCCGGGTCCCGCATCCGCGTGGCCGACTACCGCGGCGCCGCCGCCCGGGTGGGCTCCCTCCCCTCCAACGACGGCCGGTGCGNGCATCCGCGTGGCCGACTACCGCGGCGCCGCCGCCCGGGTGGGCTCCCTCCCCTCCAACGACGGCCGGTGCGACCCCTCCTTTCGCGGGGGAGGCGGGCCGTCCAACAATCCCTACAACAATGGCGGGGGGAGGGGAGGGGGGAACGACGTGGCGCTGTTCCGCGACCGCGACTTTCTCCAGTCGCTGGCGCACCCTCCGGAAATTTCCGTGAAATTGCCGCCCGATTTGCGATCGACGCTGAACGGGGAGCAGTGCCGGGTGGTCGAGTCGGTGCTGTCGGGGCACTCGACCTTCTTTACTGGGCCGGCGGGGAGCGGCAAATCTCACGTCCTGTCGACGCTGCTCAAAGCGAATGAATGCGGCGTGGGGATCAAGGGACGGCCGCGGAAGATCGTGGTCACGGCCACGACGGGGGTGGCGGCGTGCAATGTCGGCGGCATTACCATCCACAGCTTTGCGGGAGTGGGCGCCGGGAAGGGAGACTTGGCGGACATGGCGAAGAGAGTGATGGGGAACGAGTACACGAAAGGCCGGTGGCGGGAGGTGGATATCTTAGTGATCGACGAGATCTCAATGATGGCGGGGTCGTTCCTCGACAAGCTCAGCTTCGTCGCCCAAAGGGCGCGGAACGANCGACGAGATCTCAATGATGGCGGGGTCGTTCCTCGACAAGCTCAGCTTCGTCGCCCAAAGGGCGCGGAACGACCGCAGGCCGTTCGGAGGAGTCCAGCTCGTGGTGTGTGGCGACTTCTTTCAACTTCCACCCGTCGAGCTCGCGAAAGACGGATTCGCCTTTGAGGCAAAATGCTGGAGCGAGGCGATCCGCTGCTCGGTGCTGCTGAAGCAGGTCTTTCGGCAGAGGGGCGACGCGACGCTCATGAACATCCTCGACGAGGCCCGCATTGGCGAGCTGTCGCAACAGTCGGCTGGAGTGCTGCGTCGGCACGGGGCGTTGCCGTCCGCGGCCTTCGGAGGCTCGAACAACTTCGGCAAGGATGAGGAAAAGGTAGTGCCGACTTTGCTCGAGTGCCGCAACAAAGACGTCGACCGGGCCAACGAGCGGGAGATGGCCAAGCTGCAAGGAGAAACCGTCTCGTTCAAATCCCGCGATCGGGCGATCACCGACTCGTACAAGGCGCAGCTGAAGCATTGCCAGGCGCCGGCGCAGTTGGATCTGAAGGTGGGGGCGCAGGTGATGCTCTTGAAGAACATTGACCTGGAAAGAGGCCTGGCGAACGGGAGCCGGGGCGTGGTGGTGCGTTTCCAGCGGCCCAAGAGCCAGAGGTGAGTGCCACGAAGAGGAGTGTGGGCACCCTTGCTTCGAGCTGAGCACTGACTCGACTGTCTGATCTACCCTTCAACAGCGAGATTCCGACAGGCTTCAAGAAGATGGACTTCCCGGTGGTCAAGTTCGACGCGGTCAAGGCCGTCGGGAAGGAGAAGGGCGACGATGAGAGCTCGGACGACGACAACGAGTTTACCATCCACCCCGAAGAATGGACGAACAAGATGGGAGACCAGACTGTGAGCTCTCGAGTCCAGATTCCGCTGCGCCTTGCCTGGTCGATCTCAGTTCACAAGAGCCAAGGCATGACCATTCCGAATCTCACCGTGAACCTCGCCGGAGTCTTCGAGTATGGACAGGCATACGTGGCCCTCAGCCGAGCCACCGAATTGAAGCTGCTGACCCTGCGTGGATTCTCGGAGAAGTGCTTTCGCGCTCATCCCAAAGTCAAGGTGAGCCGCGACATAGTTGCATCATTGACTGTCGTTATCGCTCTCGATCTCAGCTAACCTCACTCGTTCGCATCGCTATCAACACCTGCACTTCCCAGACCTTTTACCGCCTATTGGATGGCGACGCTCCACCCACTGGACCAGCCAACGAAAAGGAAAATGCCAGAGCCCAACATCCTGACGATTGCCTTGGCGATTTCGACCCCTTCGAAGGCGGTTCGGCTCAGGGCAACCCGTACAGCTCTGGCTCAAGGAACCCCTACCCTCAACAGAAGCAACCCGCTTCGTCGAACCCATACGGCGAACCCCAACGCTCGAGGCAGGGCCAAGTCCAAACAATGGGTAGATTCAGCCCCGTGCCCTCTGCTCCACGGCCTACGGTCAGCATTTCTCCCAATCTCACCGAGGATCAGCGACTGCGAATGGAGGAGAATCGAAAGCGCGCCCTTGCCATCCGGATGCAGAAGCAAAATGGTTCGTCTGGGTAGATTTGTCATCAGCTGTGGAAGTTGATGCGCCTAAGATTCATAAACAGAGTGTTGCTAGAGGGACACATGCTCAATGCTCCTCTTTGCAAGACCCACATAGTCCTCTACTCTGGCAACTCAATCGTCGGATACACCTCGAGCGAGGGCGGATAATACCTGAATTTGTCCATCACATCGATTCCGTATGTCCGCAGCGTGTTCGCACAGCCCTGGGGTTGGTGCATGCTGTAATAGCCGGCGAGCAATTTGCTTCTCTCCATGTCGATGCATCCCGAAAGGCCAACGAAACTCGTATACCCCGGCCCGCCATGCGGTCGGTGCTGTATCCCACCAGGCTTGCCCCGACACACGTGATTCGGGTCAAAAACCGCCTCGCTGTCGGTGCGAACGCACGCTGCGCTCGACGCCTCTCCATCGCTCAGATAGACAACGCCGCCTGGCTTGAGCGGGTTGGGTCCCCGCTCGATGCTCATCCCCGCACTCGTAATGAGATGCACGTCCACTAGGTCCGAGTTGTGTTTCGTCCGCAAATTGTTCCACAACGCTCCCATCCGATGATCCAAGCAAATCTCGATGCCGACTTTGATCCCGTCGAACTCAAGGTAATTGTCTGTAACAACCGTCAAATTGCGCTTCTCGAACGTCTCCGCGAGGATCTTGCTCTTGTCCGCCTTTGCGTACTTGTGCACATCGAAGTCGCTCGGATTTGGGAGCTTACTCCGACTGAGGAAGTCCGCCCCAGAGATATATTGTTTCATCACGATATGTTGCTTTGTGCCCTTGTGATCTGGACCGCCGCGATAGACGGGCGCGAAATTAAAGTACATGACGTCGTGCGCATCCGACAGCTCCTTCTCCCATGGCTTCTTTTGATAATCATCTGGATTCATCGATTCTGCGGCAATCACCGTGCCCAACACAAACAGGTAATCCTCAAAGGCCTCGTCAAAGATCAACTCTCGCACTTTCTCCGCAAGCTTGATGAGCATGCCATCCTCCTCGTCGATTTCCGAATCAAAGAGGGCTTTGGTCGAATAGGCTCCGTTCGGCCCGCGGAGAAAGAACTCTGGTAGAGCAAGGATCTTAAGCACACCGGGATCGCGGTCAATTTCGGGCTCCTCTTGGAAGACGTCGTTCCTGATGATTGACGCGGTGATATCAGAGTGAGCAAAAGAGTGTGGAGGAGAACGCACAGACACTGTTTAGAAGCAAGTGCATGAGATGTGCGCACCTGAGAATGTACAGCACCTCCTCGAATATCGCCAGCCGATGATTCACGTCGCTCTCGATGTCGTCGTCGCCGAGGTAGCACGATCCGCTGGCGGGGTCGACGCTCCGTCCCTCGCACTCGCCGTACTCATCCAGCCCTCCGAGGGTATTGATGGTAAAGGAGATGAATTGCGTGGCGTGGTACTTGCCCTTTCTCGAGGCGGCAGGGACGGTGTCGGCCACCGATGCAGCTACCGTTGCACTCGATGTATCTACCGCACCAACGGACGCGCCACCGATGCGAACTGCAACGTCGGCAGCGAGCGCCGCTGCCAGGAGGCACACCGCCGCGATGAGGGCCCAGCGTGAGCACCCCCCGTTGTTGTGCTATGTTTACCATGTAGTCTGTAGTTAGACTAGTTAGATTTCACTCGACGGCGGCGCTTGGCAGGTGGCTCCTCATCCGCCTCCTCAGCAGCCGGCATGCATTGAATGCAGATGCAATCGCCGTGCCCAAACTCTACCAGCCTCCCCTTCGCCACTTCGTTACCCTTGCAGCACTTCAGCATTTCAAGAACAGTCAGGACCTCCCACCACGTGTGATAAGCTGCTTTACCTTTTTTGTAGCCGCCATTTTTGTCGGGGTAGCCGAGACAGCCTCGACCGTTGTGCCCAGGGCAACAATGCTTTGGGAGATGAGTTCGCTTCCTTTTCGCTCCTGGGCGCGACTCAGTCCGATCGAAGCTTTCCAAGGAGGCCTCGATGGTGCCTCCACACAGATTGCCGTCATCGTCCTTCTGCAAGCAACGCGCCTTCGTCCAGATGCAGTGGCCCTTTTTCTCTGCTTTGGTTTTGAGCTCGGCGAGTTTCCTTTGGCGCTCAGACTCCCTCGACATCGCCTTGACGATTTGCGCTCGCTGTTCCTCCGTCAATCGCGGCGCCTGCACCCCCATTGCACTCGCCACTGCCAAGCTGCCTCCGTCCACAACGGTGTCTCTCATCCGTTCGTTGTTCCGTTTCTTGAGCCACGTGGCAGGATGGCACCAACTTCTCGTCTGGAGAATGCGGACGTTCATTCCGTCGAACCACTTTCCCAGAATGACAGCATTGAAGCTGTGCTCGCCCAAGCTGAAGACGTACACCCCCGCGGAGAACTGTTCCGCACACTTCCGGGCCAGTTTGCGGGTGGGCCCATCGGTCTTCGCCACCCGGGCGCGGTACGAGGCCATATTTTTGTCGCACCAATCGTAATCCCCAGTCTCCAGAGTGCGGTCCATGAAGGCCGTGCACTCGCGGATCAGAAACTCGGCGTTCTCCCGCGGAACGCCGTGCCCAACGACGAGAATGTCGACCAGGAAATCGTACACTGCTTGGAGGCATGGCTCGACAAGCGTCCCATCTTCGTTCTGCGACAGCAGGCGGTCCTCCCAGGCCTCTTTCCGTTTGTTAGAGTTGAAGTTCAACAGGACGAAGATGCAGATGTGGGACAGACTGTGCGTCTGGCTGTCGGGGGCGACCAGATTCCTCTCGCGATCGAGCATGCGCAGTAGCTGCCTGTACTCCGGCTGCTCCATGGCGAAGCGCCGCAGTTCATCACCAGGAGCCGCGTCGCGAAGCGCGCGAAGCCACGGAGGCCATTGGGCCATTGGAATCTTGGCGTACTGCAAAAGATTCCCCTCCTGCTGCATCGCCTGCTCGACCTTCTGCTGCAGCTCTTCTTGCATCGGAAGCGGAACGCCCTCGTGCGACGGCGGGAGACCATCTGGTGCGGGCGCGCCATTGCTTGCCGAGGGCTTGGCTGATGAGCCCTCCGGCGCCTGCGATTCGTGGACCGGCGCGGCCAAGTTCTCGCTCACGGCCTCCTTGAGAGCCGCCTCGTCCTCGCGGCTCTTCCGCTCGGCCATGTCGCGCTCCTTCCTCTTTCGCTGCCCCTCCCGCTTCTTCTTCCTCTGCTTCTTCTGCCGCCGCGCGGACTCTGTGACGCGGCGCTCCCTTCTATCGTCGCGCTTCTTCTTCTTCGCGGGGTTGTGTGTCTTCTTCTTCGGGGGCTCCTCCTCCTCATAGTCCGAGGAATTGTCGTCGTTAGCGACGTCCATCCCTTCGACGCCCAACTCGTCGCCAAACTCGTCGCCCAGAGGCAGAATGTCCTCGAATGTCATCCCGATCGGCTCACCGTCCGTCACATCCAAATCAATTGAGAAACTGTCGAGGTCGTTAATGGGCTCTTCGCTGCTGGAGGCCAGTGGCAACGAGTCGCTCTCCTCGCAGATCGACGCGTGCTCCGCGCCCATCGGCACGTCCGCGGCGGCGCCCGGCATCGACAACGAGGCGCTCTCCTCGCGGATCGACGCATGCTCCGGCAATGACGCGTCGATTCTCTCCAACAACTCGTAATGGTAAATCTCGCCATGCATGTGCGTCCGGTACAGCAGCATGGGAGGATTCGTTTCGTCGATGCAATCGTCGATGTCGGACCCGGGCTCCGGTATCACACGAGGTTGACGGAGGCCCCTATCGTACACAATGATGCGAGTACTGCATAGCAGCGCAAGGGCAAGAATCTCCTGCTCTCCTCCATGTGTCCGAGGCTGGCGCATGATGCTGACGTATTGCTGGACCGGGAGAATGTCCTCGACACCATCGCCTCCTTCCATCACCGCAGAAAAGTCAAAGACACTGTTCCTCGGATCTCTGATAATGTCGCAGACTGTCTCTCGGACTTGTTGGTGGAAGGACTCGTCTCCTGCGTTGATATGCTGAGACCCTGACTTGAAGAGACAAGCGCCGCCACCAGTGTTGGCGAACACGCCGAAGGACTCGCCACCCAAATGGACGATGTTGCTATAGAGGGGCGAGCTGTCTGCGGTGCTGTTGCTCTGCTCCGCGAAGGCTTCCTGCATTGCATCGTAGTATCCGTCGAGCAACGGTGCCGACTGCTCAAGGCCTTCTAGCAAGGAGGTATCTTTATCTAGCAAGTTTTCAAGATCCCACTGTGTGAAACGAACGTCGAGGATGCGAGGTGTTGGGTGAGCTGCATCAAATAACAAGGCGAGGCAAAGCATTCTCTGCGCCAAACACACTCACCATCCTGTCCTCGCCGCCCACCTCGTCTCCCTCGTTTTCGTACATGACGGCGTCAAAGAACTCGTCGTCGTCAAATCCGCCCGACGTGTCCAAACCGTCTCTTGGTGCCGGCGACCCGGCTGGCACTGTCCCGATGTCCACGTCGAAGGCGTCGAGGAATGACACGTCTAACGCCATGTCCACGCCATTGCCCGGCGACGGCGACAAGCTCTCCTCGCCCACCAAAGGCTGCAACCCCGATACCACCAACGGGGCGCTCTCATCGCCGATTGTCGACTCGCCCGCGTCGACGCCGGCCCTGCTTGCCGCGGCGGCGTTGCCGGTCTTCGACGAGTTGTTCGTGGGATCCGAGGTATCGGGTGACGAGGCGCTCTTCTCGCCAACCGCGTCGCCGCTCGCGTCGTTGTCTACATCGGACGGCTGGTTCCTCGTCCGGCTCTTCCCCCGCCTTACTGCTTGGCACCGCGCGCTGGTCTTTGATGAGCTCTTCTCGCTGGCCGCGCCCTTGCCGGACTTCCCCTTTGCCGGCGCCTTCTGCTTCTTTTTCGGCGTCGCCCTTTGCCCCTTCTCTGCTGCCGTAGATCGGGATCCCGGGGTCTCCTTCGCGGCCTTCCCGCCCCCGCCCTTCGACCCCTTGCACCGCGAGCTCCGCGTCGAGTTCCTCTTCTTGGTCAAGCTCCCCTGGTCGGCTTGGCGCTTCCCCTCCCGGTACGCCTTCTCGGCCTCGTGCCCTGCCTTGGGCTGGTACGACCCGTCCTCCGTTCGGACGAACCTCTCTTCCAAGTCGGTGAACCACCGGTGAAATTTGCGCCTGACGCTCGCTACGTCGGGTGTCTTGCCTTTCGCGGGGGCTCTATCGCGCACGCACTTGAGGGGGCCGTACACGCGCATGAGCCGTTTCATCTCGTCGAGAGACACGCTCGGCTTGGCACGTTGGCCGCGTGGGGCGCCCTCGTTAACCGGGCTCGCCTCTGCCACCAATTCTCGCCCCCCGGCCTCAGCGACCTCGTTCACCAGTGCCTGGGCTGATTTGGTGCTCCTCCGCCCCGACCGCCTGACACCGTGCTGCGCTGCCGCGTCCTTCTCCACCCCTGCGGCGGCGCCCTCCGCGCCGCCATCGTCTCCACTCGCCTCCGCCATTTCGACGTCCTCATTTTGACTCGCTGCATTTTTGAGAGCGCGACTTTGCTGCTGGGAGGACGAGTCGGAGGCGAGCGCCGTGGACGACGCGGCGTGTTTTTCCGGGGCGGCTGACCGCGGCACGGGAGGACGGGGCGTGCCCACTGTGGAAGCGCCATTGCGTTTTGTTCGTCGACGGGAGGAGCGCCGGCCGCGAATTCGGCCTGGCGAGTGGAGTTGGTCAATGCCTGCCCCGAGCACCTTTCCCGTTGATGGAAGCCCACCGCCTTCGGCCCTCGCAATGGCTTCCGCTGGATTGTCCGAATTTTTGTTCATTGCCTCCACCATTGTCTCGGCGGGTGGAGGCTCAACGTCGGCGGGGGCTCAACGTTGGTCGAATGACACGCGTCGTCGGACGGCAGCGGACTCTTGCCGAAAGTACTCTAAATAATAGGTATGTACGTACGACGAGGGCCCAGCGCGAGCACCCACTGTCACTGCCACCGCCGTCACTGCCACCACCGCGGCTGCCGCCCCCGCCGGACGCGGCGCCGCCGGGCACCGCCAGGAGGAGGCCGTCCGTTTCCATCGTGGGTGGCTTAGCTTATGGATGCTTGATGCTTAGGTAGGTAGCCCAGCACCCAGCAGGCCCGCGAAAGAGCTTATCGTAGGTGTTTTCAGTGACATAAAGAAGACGACACGCGTCTTTCCCCTAAATACTCAACTGTGCACAAGAAGTTGTGCAATGTTATTCAGCTATCATCGGCAAATGATGCATTGTGAAACACATTGGTCACATCCAGATCGTCGTCCATTGCACTGAGGAATGCCTCAAACATCTCTGCACCTTCGCCGCTCAACTCGACCTTGTTGTCATCATCTTTCAAAAGCCACTGGCTTTCGAACTGCGTCGTCACGTAGCCACCCGCTTTCAGCGCCTGGACTAATTGCAACATGTCGCCTGGTTCACATTTGATGAGGGCGTGGTTGTTTGCAGTTTCATCGTCTTCTTCATCTGCTGCACCGCCACCCTCTTCATTAAATTCAACGTCCGTGGCACCACCTTCCAATGCACACTCGAGCAATGCATCCTCGTTCACCTCCCCTTTTGCACTCTGATCCGCATCATCATCAGCCGAATCCTTCGCAGCCATGTGTTTTGCAACCCACACCAACCCCATCTGCTCGAACAACCACGCGTTGGCACCGGTGGGCAGCAGTTCCTCGCCCCGCTTCGTCACCAAATGGCGCACATTCGCCGCGGTGCGATTTCTGTTCTCTGTGAGTGTTTCAATAATCACCGCGACTTCCCACTATCCCCCGCCGGTACCATCCCATCGTATCGTCGCACGGCGTACTCCATCCCATCTTTTACTGCCTGGGGATTGGCGCCCCGCTCGATCGCCTTTGGCAGCCGCACTCCCCTCGCGGCGCTAATCGCAGATTGCAATTGGATATCGGTCATGTCGCCCTGGCAGGCCCGCGACGCCGCCTCGATGGCGCGCGCGGCCTTGGTGTGATCGTTGGCCCTCGCAACATCGTTTGCCGCCTTTTTGCGCTTAATCTTCGACCATTTGTTGTGTCCGGCCATGTGTCGCTGCTGGATCCGATGCGTTTGCAGGTATGCGTTTGGCGGCGGCTGAAGCAGTGCAGTGCTGCACATGCTCATTGGCACGAGAGAAACAGCTCGATGGCAGCTAGGGCGAGGGCACCGCTGCCGCGATGCGGAGGATAGTTGCCGATGTACAGCGCGCTGCAAATCAGCCCACCATGCTGACGGTGCACATGCACGCATCACCAGAGCACTCATAGCTGATGGCTGAGTTGTTTGCTCTCAGCTCTGTCGCGGCGAGGGCACACGACGGGACGAGCAGACGCGGCCGGCCAGTGGGGCGGAGATGGAATGAACACGGCCGCAGCGGCGGGCGTATGGTAGGAGGGTGACGCGGGTCGGTTGTCGTTGCGTGCGCTGCTTGCGCTAGATAGCTTGCGCTGCGCGTGCGTTGTCGTCGCTTATGGGGGCGCTGAGAGAGAAGGAAGGAGCGAAGGAGGCTCACCACAACCTCCCTCAAAACCTCAACCCGCCCGCGCCTGCCCGCGCGCAACTCAAACCTCAAACTCCAAACTCAAAGCACTCGCTCATTCCACGCCACGCCCTTGCCGCTGCCGTTGCAATTGTTGACGCCCGCCGCGCCTCACGGACCGCTACAATACCCCTCCACGATGGCGAGCCTCCAGCTTGCTACCAACGCCCGTAAGGCCGCCTACGCCAACCCCGTCCCGACGCTCTACCGGGCCATCGTCAAGGAGCTCCCCCGCGTCCTCACAATTTACGACATCGACCTCCCCGTCCCGGAGGCCCGCTCCGGCATCCGCTCCCTCTTCGAGCAGAACGCCCGCATTAAGGACGATCGCGTGCTGGACATGCTCGTCGAAAAGGGGTACATGGAGCTCGAAGAGACGCTGCTGCACTATAAGCAAAAACCGCACCTGATGCGGATTTTCGAGGGGTTCAAGCAGTACAACACGGGAGCGGATCGGAAGAAGCTGGGGATGGACAGCACCATCGAGGAGCAGTTTGCGAGGGCATAAATATTGGGGCCTTGAAGTCACACAACCCGCGGAGGGTGGACATCCACGAGAATTGCGGGGGGAGGAACTCTCACAACCCCTCCATTGTGCCATTTATTGATGGGGGTGTTGGGGGGTAGAAGAATGTGGGGGATGGCAGCGCTAATGTCGGAGAGGGAAAGGGGAGGGGGAGGTGTTGCAATTTAGCACCGGGGATTGGGAATGTAAGTAGAGAGACAGATGTATGGTACTTAGAGAAGGGGTGACCCCTATTGCACCTCTGATATGTGAACTCTTCCATTCTCCAACCCTGATATGTGCCGGCCGTTCCTTCCCCAACCTGCGACCGAAGAGGAGGCCGCATACCAACCCCAACCCCCTCTGTCTCCCACAACAACCAAAACAAACCAAAACGCTCTTTGAGAAGATCTACTTTGTAGGACTTTGTACGTAGGTAAGTACGAGTGAATATTTGTACGTAAGGAGACCACATGACCACACATAGTCGTCTGACGATGGCAAGCACTAGCTTCCGACGGCTCTGCCAGAGCGCTGTCCTTGCCAGTGCCATACCTTGCTTGCCATCGCATCCTTCTATCGCCTCTGCATTCGGTTTGAAAGCATACGCACATGCGAGAAGACGCTCACGCGTACCGACCCCGACCCATCAACTCCGTTGCATGCACCCTTCCCCACTGATGGCACAAAAGATGTCGCTCTCGGGAGACGACGAAACAAAGAGCTACATCGACAAGCTGGCTTTGATCCTGATAAACTCCAAGCGGCAGCAGTTGGTGGCCCGCTCCTACGGAAAAACGGTCTTTTACACGCCAGGCGGCAAGCGAGAAGCAAATGAATCCGACATCGAAGCACTCAGCCGAGAATGCATGGAAGAGCTGGCCGTCGATCTCTCCACATCAACAAAGAATCCTGCAACCATAGTGCCGTATGGGACGTTCGAGGCGCAGGCGTACGGAAAGCCAGATGGCACATTGGTCCGCATGACGTGCTACCGCCTATCTCCGCGCGAAGCCGAGGTGGAGTTGGAAGAGTTGGTGACGGCGAGCGAAGAAGTGGAGGAATTGCAATGGATCGATTCCTCGTTCGATAGAGAAAAGTTGACAGTGACAGGAATCATGATACTGGAGGACTTGAAGGCAAAGGGCTTGATTGACTGAAGGGATTATCTCATCAAAGTTTCATCTACCAATTCGTACCGCTCGATGAACATCCGAGGAAGAGTCACTGTCACTGGTTGACCACCATAGTGTGCACCGGTAGCGTTTCGTAATGGGACACTCTCCAAAGAGTCCAATAAATCCCTCCAAAGATCGTTTTCTTCCTCGAGGAGTTCCCAAAGATCTTTGTCGCATTCGCCCTCTTTATCCTCGCCCGAATTTGCATCTTTGGTTTCCAAGGATGATGGCGCGGGATCAATGGCTCTCAAACAGACATTCTGATTCATTATTTGCCAGCCCCAATTCTTCAGCCTTTGCACAATTCCCCTTGGCCACAACTCTGGCGCATACCCCCATTGCATTGCGCTTGTCCGCTCGTCTAGAAACCCTTTGATTGTAGACAGTTTGCGCACATCAGATGTAAATGGTACAGTCACAAGAATGCTGCCAAAGCGATCACTCACATTCAATGCCAGGCTCGGGGTTTGGATGGCCCGTTAGATGGCCTCGAGCAGTCCAAGTTGTATTCTCATCTCCTTCAACTCTCTCCTCACACCCAGACGGATCTGAAAATCTAACCTCAGTGCTAACGGACCTGAGCAGACCTGAGGTCACCACGATGCGCCCACCAGGCGCCACTGCAGGCTGTCCCAACCAAAAGCGGAAATCGAACACCAATGAACTCAGCTCTTCAGCACTAATACGGTCTCGGGTCGAATCTCGTTCTTCGAAGAAATATCGTTCTCTCCAAAAGGTATCTTCATGTGTTGCTGCGGTATCTTTGGTAGTCCCACGCTGTTGCTGGTCTTTCAGACAACGAGAGTAATCTGCAACTGCTCTCTTCCATCTCGGATAATACCCCCACTTTCCTTTCCAGCGCTGTCGACACACGTCGCGCCAGAATTGATCTGACGACGTTGCTTTATGAAAGTCCCTCGAGACCAGCGACAGCGAGCAGAGAGCAGGCAGAAAATCTCCGTCGATGAGAGGACGAAGGATGTCAAGGAGAAGGTCGGGCGTAGATAATACGGCCGTGATTGCATCGTGCTGATCTGACGGGGGCGTCGCCCGTCCTCCTCCGTCGATGCCGCCTTGTGTCATCGCTTAGAAGTTACACCCTCCAAACGCGTCCTTCGCGTCTACGGCTGAGACCTTGATCGCCTCTCTAGGTGGCATCCAACTGTCTCAGTGCATCAGGCATCAGTGCATCAATGCTCGCCACTTCGCATTATTCCACTTCCACCCGTTTCCAGAAGTGATGTTGATGTCAGCGCCGGGCGTGAAACTGAAACGCGGGCAGGCAAGCAAACTGGGTGGTAGGCAACCCCAACCCTGACCCCAACCCTAACCCCTAACCCCAACCCAACCCAACCCTAACCTTCACTTGCAAGAAAGCCGACCAAGCAAGACCAAAGATCCCACCTTTTCCTGTTCATTCACCTTCGCCCCCCAACGCCGCCGCCGCTGTCGTGCACCATCTTGCCCTACATCGACAAGATCTGTCTGCTGTCTGCCCCCATAAATCGTCAGCGAGCGCGAGACATCACACATGGCCTCCGCACCTCCGTTCGTCCCCGTCGCGGTCCCTCTGCAAGTGGGCATCGACGACGGCGACGCCCCCACCGCGCCGGCGCGGCCCAGCCTCGCCACCGCCAACGTGGGACACAGCAAGAGCAACTACGCGCTGCCGAGCTCGCGGATGAACGGTGCCTTCGCTCCGATGCCCGAGCACCAAATTCAGCGCCTGACCAAGCAGGGCTTCACAAGGGGCCTCGCCACCTCTCTCGCCCAGACAATCAAGAACTTCCCGCTGCGGATCTGGGTCGTCGACAACAGCGGCTCGATGCAAAATACCGACGGCAATCGGTTCGTGGAGACGAGCAAATCGCACGATGTGAAGGTCGTGAGCTGCTCTCGGTGGG
>JALLAP010000302.1:0-21730 GCA_036939355.1 Thalassiosira profunda | reverse complement strand
GCGACGTCGGTGGGGTTCTTCCTGTCCATGCCCGCGGGGGAGATCCAAACCCGGAATGCGCTGCGGCAGATTGTGAAAGACGGGAAGGCGGTCTATGTGCCAAGAGTGGGATTGGACTTTGAGAAGTGCGACATGGACATGCTCCGATGCGATACGACAACAACCCCAACTGCGGATGGCGGGGATGGCGAGGAGGATTGCATGTTCTACGACAGTTGGCCCCGCAACAAGTGGAACATCCCAGAACCGCCGGTGTCGACCTCAAACATTGCCAAACCGGGGGAGATCGACCTGCTCCTGGTGCCGGGGTTGGCGTTCGACGCGCACGGCCACCGATTGGGGCAGGGGAAGGGGTATTACGACCGTTTCATCGCCAAGATGCGGGATGGAGCAGATAACGATGGGGAGCGAAAGCCATACCTCGTCGGGGTTTGTTTGGAGGAGCAGTTTTTGGAGGACGTGCCCCACGGCGTCGACTTGGGCGCGGCGGACGACGGGAGGGGGCACATCATTCCGGTGTCAGACCACGATTACGTCATGGACATGGTGCTCACGCCCTCGCGAACGCTGAAGGTTCGTCGGTCGTAAAAGTTATTGATGCGGCGGAGAGAACGAATGAAAGAATGAGAGTGATGATTCTTCGTCTACTTTGTCTACTCAATTGATTTAGCTTCTATCCTATCTATTCTCTGAACAGCATTGGCAGTGCTTCGAACTTCGAACATGGCGCCCTCTCTAGCCTAATGTACACGCGCGCACTGCTACAAACGAAACATGGACAGCCGTACCTTTCGCTGCCCACCACGTCCGAACGACGGCAGGAAGGAACCCTCCCTTTGCAACTTCCTCGGCGCCACCGCCACGCACGCATTGTCGTCCCGTCCCTCCTCCACTGCCACCTGTTTTGCCGGCGCTGCATACCTCCGCATCCACGGATGCTCCAGCGCCTGCTCGATCGTCATCCGCCTCTTCGGGTTCTTCGCCAGCAGCTTCGACACGAAGTGCTTCGCCTCCCGGCTCACGCCTGCCCAGTACTTTCGGCGGAATTCCACCTTCCCGGTCTTCACGTTGTGGGCAATCTCTCTCTTGTCCCGGCCATTGAAGGGTGGGTATCCGCACAGCAGGATGTACGCGATCACACCTATTGACCAGACGTCGCACGACTTATCGTACTTTTGGGAGAGAACCTCAGGCGCTAGAAAATAGGGTGTTCCGACGACGGTGCTCATGTACGGCTCGAACGAGTCTTTGTAATGCTTTCGGGCTAGCCCAAAGTCCACCAACCGGATGGGTGAGTCGCTGTCGGCCGTNGAACGAGTCTTTGTAATGCTTTCGGGCTAGCCCAAAGTCCACCAACCGGATGGGTGAGTCGCTGTCGGCCGTCTCGTACACAATATTTTCTGGTTTCAGGTCTAGGCAGGCCAGGCCCGAAGCAGTGAGCCTCGATCGATACGACCGCCAATGATACAACCGCTACCACTCACCTCGGTGGACGATGTCCCGGGCGTGGAGATACGCCACCGCCTCCAATACCTGACGCAGGACAGTAGCCGCCTCGCCCTCGTCAAAGCATCCTTTCCCTCTCGCCCGACGCTTCACAATTCGGTCGAACAATTCCCCGCCCGTTTAGAGGTCAGTCACAATGTGCAAATACTCCGCGTCCTCGTAGACGTCCACCAGTCGGGCTATGTTGCCGTGCGTCACCTCGCCCAGCAGCGTCACTTCTCGGTGCAGATCGGTCGGTTTGACGCGCGGGTCCGCCTTCCTCGTTGATTTGACGGCGTAGAGGGTGTTGGTCCCGCCATCGTGCCGGTCGATGCATTCGCGAACGATGGCGTGGTATCCCTCGCCGACGACCCGCGCCGTGTCTATGATGTACCGCTGGTGGATGTCGCGATACTGGCCGGTGATCGAGTCGGGCGTGGTGGTGGCGGCGGACTCGCTGCCCGATGCCGAGCAGGCGATCAGGGCGGGCGCGACTGCATCTGCATCGGCGGCAGCCCCTCGCTCGTCGGAGGCGGGAGAATAGCCGCGGAAGCCGCAGCCGTCGGGGATCTGGTCGAAGGTCAACGCCGTCATGGCTCTAGGGGTTGCAGCTTCGGCTCCTCTCGAAAATTATGAGCCCCGCGTTCGGCCACATCGCAGGGCGGCGGCGGCGTTGGCTTCGAGCGAGAGCAAACTTTGTCGGAGAATCGCCATCAACTCCGAGGCACGAGGAAATCACGGGAAATGCTTCGCTGCGACCTTTGGATCGCCACTGAGAAACGGCTCTGACTCGCGACTCGTGACTTCTGCCTTCCTCTCTGTCGTGCTTCCTCCACGGACAGCCTTCCTCCTTCCTGCCTCTGCTGAGACTTTGCAACACACAACAAAGCGCCTCAACTTGCAACAATTTGCAGCTTTGTCTAGAGAAGGCTCTCGGCAAGTTATCTTATGAATAGATAGTATGAATCGGAGAGTTCCATATCTTCGATCGCTCAAAAGAACTCCGTGCTGAACGAATACACGGTGTTGTTGCCATTGTACATGGCCAAGACGACATACAGTTGATCCCCCACGAGCAGCGTGTCCCCTCCCCTCGCGTAGACATTCGTGTTCTGTGTGTAAATTCCCTCGGATCCCGGCAGTGGCATGACCTTGGACGACGGCAAATCTTCACCTGGTCGGTAATAGATGTTGCACGCCTGCGCGGAATTCACTTCCAGCACCAGATCGGCGTCGTCGCCGTCGATGCGAAAGGCAGCCACCTGCCTCGAGCGGGTGGTTCCCGGCGCAGGAACGACGAAGTACTCGCGGGAGGAGACGGGCACGGGATCGACGCGCACGGTACTGGTGTAGTTGCGTGGCATCCCCCGGGCCAGCTGCGTCGCGGAGAGCTCGAGCTCGAGCGTTCCGTCCGAAGGAGGCTTGTGCCCCTTGCCCGACTTGCTGCCCTTGTTCATCTGCTTCTTCATTCGCTTCATCTGTTTGTTCATTTTCTTCCGCTTGTGCTCGCCGCGCTTGAGATATCTCGCCTCGGGCTCCTCCGTGTCGTAGACCGCATCGAACATCAAATTGGGCTGTCCCACGAAGGACGTCTGCCCCCCGGCTCCGATGAGCACGTGCGACATGTCGTCCAGGACGGCCACTGACACGGTTTGACCGGCGCTCGCGAACCGCTGCACGATCTCCTGCGTTACATAATCGTACACCAAGCACGGCGCGTCGAACGGGCCGGCCGTGCTCTGCGACCAGCTCGTCCGTGCGGCAATGACCAAGTAGTTTCCGATCACCTCGATCCCCAGGAAGGCGACAGTATCGTCGTCCAAATCGGCGATGCTAATGTTCCGCGTGCGCGCCCACTGCCCCCCTCCCAGCGTGGAGTAGACGTCGAGTCCACCCGTGCCAGTAATGAGAATGTCGGGCAGCCCGCGGACCGACACCTGGGTCCCCTCGTCATCGTAAAGGTCGCCTAGATCGGTGAGGAGGCAGTATCGGGCCGAATACGGAGGGTTCACGGGCTCGACCCACTCCAGCCGGGGCGGGAGCATCAGTGTGCCGTCCGGATTTTCGTCGTAAATGTACAGCTTTGACGGTCCAATGACGCCCGAGCCGCTGCCCCCCGAAAACAATGCGTAGTGAACCGGCGGCCCGTCTCGGTCGGCCTTCGTGTAGGCAGATACCCACGTGTACGTGCTCACGTCGGTCTCATTGATGAAATTTTCCTGCGCGGCCTCAAAGGGGTTGGCCTCGACGGACGTATCAATCGTCAAGAACGTGTTCGTCCCGCCGTCGTGCCGGCCGTTGGAAAAGAGGAACGTGACGAGGTCGGGGTCATTGACGTGCCGAAAGTGCGTGACCCCGGTGTAGTAGCCGGTGGTGGCGCCCTCGGGGCGGGCGATTTGGTTCACGTGAATGCCGTGCGCGTCCTTGCCGCCGTAGGCTTGGAAATAGTCCTCTTGGGCGGCGACGTAAAACTCCTCTTCCAGCCGCGCGTTGTAGTCGACCTGCTGGGCGGGCGTCGTCGAGAAGGCCGGCCGGTGGGGCCACCCGCCGGGCGGGCCGGGCGGGGCGTCCTCGTCGTCGTCGTCGAACGCGGCCAGGAGGTCGTAGTACGTCTGTTGGGCGGTGTGGAGGGCGTCGAGCGTCAGATCGATCTCGTCCGTCGTCCCGCCTCCGCGGACGAGGTCTGGCCCGGAGGCCAGGACCAGCAATGACAACGGGGCGATCGCGGACCGCATCGTTGCAAGCACGCGTCGCTATCGGGTCCTGGATGCCCAGACACTTCGGCTAGGCCGCAATTGATCGGCCAGTATTATGAGACCCCTGCAACGCCGCGGGCAAGACACAGAATAGAAGCAAAAGCAACCAACGTCAAGAAGAAGTCAAGCCGGCCAGCCAAGCAAAGCCAAGTTGAAAGAAGTTGAGCAAGTGAAAATTTGGCGTACGTACATGCCTACGTACTCGCTCGAAATTTGTGTCTACATACGAAGGAATAGTACCGTAGGATACCTTTGGCTGAAAATGAGGCACGAGGTTTGCGCGAGATGTGCACTTGTTGTTTGGTGGCGGCCGCCCTCCATCTATCAGTGAGGCTGGCTTGGCACCTCACGTTGGCTCGCACGGCTCGGCGCAACGAGCGTCTCATTTGCAAAAGCCGGCGTCCAAGAAGCCTCGATCGAAGCCGCTCGAATTGCCATCGATTGCAATAGGAACGAAGTTGGGAGATTGCCTAGGTAGCGAGCGATGCAATGGAGCACCCCGCCCTCCTCCGCTCGCGGCGCCCCCGCGCCCCCGCTTCCCCGTCGGACCACTCCGTCTTCAGCTTCCCGAGCGACCGCTCGGACGAGGATGATGATACGAAGTACGGTACGAAGAAGCGGCGGTCGAAGAGCAGCCCCGGCAAGGGCAAACGACATGACAAAGAGAAGAGCCATCCGTACCCGTCGTCCATATCGATCACCATCGAGCGCGGCCGGGACGCCAGCCCCGCTGCCGGCGGTCACCCGCGCTGGTCGAAGCGCCCGTCGAAGAGGAGCGAATTTCGCTCGCCCGTCACCTCGCCGAGCCGGGGCCGCAAGTTCGACAGTGAAGAGGAGGAGGAGGGCCGGCAGCCCTACTCGCCGTCCTCGCCGCGCCAAGACCCCGCCGAGTCCGACCTCGCCGCCCACCACGAGGCGGGCCTTAATCACTTTCGGTGCAACCGCCTCTCCGAGGCGGTCGAATCCTATTCCCGCGCCCTCCGCTCCGGACTGGAGGAACTGACCACCCGCAAGGCCGCGGTCGCCCGCCGGGGCAAGACGGCAGGCAACCCCTTCCAAGAGGAAGGCAAGCTCGTGGTACGGCTGGGCGACAAATTGGCCCAGGTTCATTCAGACATGGGCCAGACGCTGGAGGTGGCGCAGAAGTACCGCGAGGCCAAGCTGGAGTGGGAGAACGGAGCGGGGATGCTCACCCGCACGTGCGGGGTGGACAAGATGGACGAACGGGTGAGAACGTTGAAGAAGGACGTGGCGAGGATGGAGAGGGCCGTGCGCGCGGAGGGCGAGCGGAGGGAGCAGACCCAACGTCTGGAGCGGGCGATGGACGAGCTGCAGAGCGCTTCGGGGAAGCGGCCGAAGGAGGCTCGGAAAGGCGCGATATCGGCCCTCAAGAAGCTATTGCGGATCGAGCGGGATTCGCTGGGCGAGCACTCGCACGCGTATGCCAAGCTCCGATTGAAGCTGGCCAAGGCCCGGTGCGAGGGGGGCGACCTCGAGGGCGGATTGAAGGACGCCGATGCCGCGCTGGTGACGTTGAAGAGGGTATTGGGGACGGAGCACACGTTGGTCGGTGCGGCGTGCCTGTTCTGTGCGGCGGTGTACGAGCGGCGGGCGACGATGCTGTGCAGGGATGAAGACGAGAAGAAAAACGAGACGATGAGCCCCGAGGCCGAGGCGGCGGCGAACCGGGCGCTCGAGCGCTACGGCGACGCCCTGGCCCCGCTCCGCTTCAAGTACGACCACACCCGCGCTCGCCATCCCACTCAGGCGACGCCCCTTCGTCCCGACGTGGGCGAGGTATTCCACAAGATGGCCCTCCTCCACTCCCGGAAGGGCTCGCACGCCTCCGCGGTGGACGCGTGCCATCGGGCCCTGGAGGCGTACGGCGTCGCGGACGCGGATCGAAGCGACGTGTCGAAGAACAACGATGTTTTGCGCGATGTGCACCCCGAGGCGGCGGCGGTGTGGCGCGATCTGGCGTCCGTGCACCTGAAGGGAGGGGAGTGCGGCGACGCTGTCTATGCGGCAGAAAGGGCGGTCGAGTTGGCCCGCCAGGTGTTGACGAGCGCGTCGAATGCGAAGGTCGAGGCGGTGCCCGTGTCAGCGTATCAGACGGCGGGCGATGCCTACACGGGACTGGGCCGCCACACGGATGCCGCGAGGGCGTACCAGGAGGCCCACAAGGAGTTCGAGAAGCTCGCCCGGAGCGGCTCGAAGGGTCTCGGTGCCGTGGAATCGACGGAGAAGGCGAAGATTCTGCGCAAGCTGGAGGCGTCCCTCGCCCGCCAGGTCAACGCAACGGAGGCAGGCAGTCCGTCCAAGGTGGTGGCCGGGACGCCCCTCTCTGCGGGCGCGTCGATGGCCACGACCCCGCAGAGCCACGCGACGGCGTCCACCCATCCCTCCACGGGGTACAGCCGCGGGAGCTCGGCGCCGTCGTTCCGGTCCGGCCACGGCCAGCTGCAGACGCTGCTGGAGGAGCTGGCGTCGCCGGAGGGTCCGAACGGTTCGGCGGCGCACGAGGTGCAGCAACTGAAGTCCAGGCTCGAACAGGCTGAGAAGGCCGCGCGGCAGTATCGGCTTCGCGTGAAGGAGGTCGAGGCCGAGCGCGACCAGGAGAAGAAGGCGCGCGTCTTTGCCACCGCGGCCTACCGGAAGGAGACAGACGCAGTGCCACAGTTGAATGCGAACAAAGCCCCGAACAAATCCGAGTTTGATACGCTACGGAAGGAGCTGCACGTCACGGAGGCCTCGTACCAGGAGCTCGTCAAGGCCATCGACGACGAGAAGGAGAGGATTGGGCTGGCGCACGACGCCGACGTGCGCAAGCTGGAGGAGGAGGTGGCCCAGTTGCAAGACAGGCTCAAGACGGCCGGGGCCGTCGAGAACCACCGGATGTCGGTGGCCCTCGCGGCGAGGGAGAGGGAGGCGGAGACGTTGAGAAGCCAGGGCCAGAAACTGTCTACCGAGGTGGCGAAGCTCCGGTCGGCGCAGCTGGCGGTGGAGTCGGAGAGGGACGCCGCGGCGAGGGAGTCGTCCCGGCTCCGGGCCAACAACGAGCGGCTCCGGGCAGATCTTCAGCGGGTATCTGCGGAGCTTGCCAAATCCAAGGCGACCCGACTGGATGCCGCCAGCCGCAAGCCCGCGAACGACGTGGAGCTGAAGAACCTGGAGTGGGAGCTGCAGTCTGAGAGAGTGAGTCCAAACCCATTGAATCTGCGGTCCTTCGATCCTTTGTCTCGCTGCTCTGACACAACACATCTCATGATCCATTCTTCTTGTCGTCCCAATAGTCACGCAGGCAGATCCTCGAGGCGACGCTCCAGAAGGAATACGACCAAGGGCCGGCAGGCGGGCACATGGCCTACCCCATGATGCCCTTCGGCTACCCACCCATGGGCGCAATGGGTACAGAAAACATCTTCGCCAAGGTCAAGACGCTGGAAATCGACCTCGCCACCGAGCGGGCGTCGAAGGACATGCTCCAGAACGTCATCACCGAATTGCGATCCACCCACGAGGAGGAGAGGGACGCGATGGAGTCGCAGTACTCCTCCTACGTGGCATCCCAACAGCAGGAGACCTCTCGGCTGTTGGCAGAGGTTGGAGCGAAGGAGGCGGAGGTCAACCAACTTTGTCTCGAGTTGGATGGGGCGCGGTCCTCGGCCGGATCCCTGTCTCGTCAGCTTGACGATGCCATGGACGAGCTCTCGGCTGTGAAGCAGCAACTGATGCGGACCTCCGCCGAGCTATCGAATGCAGTGGAGGATGAACAGTTGGCGAGCGAAGAGCTGCGCACGGCCAGAGTAGAACTGACGAGCATCAAGGGCGAGGTAAGAATGAGCTCGGATCAGTTTCGACAAAAGAAATCGGAGCGAGACTACCTGAGCGAGGAGAACGGACGCCTCAAGAAGGAGTACCAAGAGGNTTCGACACAAGAAATCCGAGCGAGACTACCTGAGCGAGGAGAACGGACGCCTCAAGAAGGAGTACCAAGAGGCCATCACCCTCTTTGAGTCGGAGATGGACAGGATCAAGGGAGAGCGGGACGGGGTCCAGTCCACTCTCGGAAATGAGCTGGAGAGGCTTCAGAACGAATTCGGTACAGCCAAGCTCCACCTTCAGAACGTGCTGGGCGAGCTTGAGGGTGGCAGCAGAACGATTGGCTCGCTGCACACTGATATCGACCACCTGAAATTGGCCGTGGACAATGCTCGAGCCGACGCAGATGCCAAGGAAGAGGAGCTGAAACAGGCCGAACGAGAGATCGAGGAGCTGACCAAGATGTACCAAGAGCTGGAAGGCAAATTCTCTCAGCTGGAGGGCATTGTATCTCGCGAGAAGCAGGCGCGCAAAGACAAGGAGGCCATTGTCCGGGAAACCGAAAGCAGATTGCATACGGCGGACAAGACGATCGAGGAAGTGCGAGAGTCCATCCGCACTCTGGGCGAAGTGGAGAGCCAAAAGAGGAGTCTAGAGCGAGCGTTGCAGACGATTGCTAGGAAGTTGGAGAAGATGCTCCCGCCAGAGGTGGAGGCGTCGATGGATTCAGCGCCAGACGACGAGGAGGAATCCAAGGAGGCGCGTATCTCTCGCATGCTGGGAGCGGTTGGCGACTACTGCAAGCATCAGAAGGCCGCTGCCAAGGCCAGCGAGAGCGCCCTCGAGAAGACCCAGTGGAACTTGACCAACGCGGCGAACGATTTGGACGCTTTAGAAGCCAAGCACAAAATCCTCAAAGAGGAACTGGCCGAGCTGGGCGACTTGCAGAGCGATTACAACGAGCTGCTCGAGCAGTACGAGCTTGTGGTGGAAGAGAAGGAGACTATCGAGGAAAGCCTCAAAGCTGAATACCTCGAGAGAGACGAGGGAATGGCCAAGTCGTTGCAGACAGCGAAGGAGGAACGGGACTTGTTCGAGTCTCAACTCAAAGAGGCAGTTGAGGACCTCGAGGAGCTTGAATCTGAGAGAGACTCTCTGCGAGAAGAGATCGAGCTGGCACGAGCTGACTTTGCGCAGAAAGAGACCTCCATGGGCGGCATGATCACCGCGCTCGAGACGGACAACAAGCTGATTGAGCAGCTGGAGGGGCAGGCGTTGGAGTACGAAGCTGTGAGCATTCCCACTCTTTCTTCTAATGACTGCGATAATCGATTCACTCACACTCTGCTTGCTGCCATTCTCATTCAGGCGTTGAGCGAGAAGGACGCGAAGCTTCAGAAGCTGCAGCGGGAATTGGCCGACCTGTCTTCGATGGACGGGGAAGAAAAGTTGATGATGGCTCAGATGGAACTGGAGGAGGCCCGAGGGAAGATCAAGCAGCTCCAGAGAGAAATCGATGATATGAGAGCCCAAAATGTTGGCAGGAAGATTGCCAAGCCTCAGCTCATCGGTCGTCAGTGCTCTGCACCTCAACTGACATTGCCGCTCAGTGATGAGAGGAGCTACCCAGATATTCTTCCAGGCAACGCCATCTATTCTCGCAGCGGTTCCTATGCTGACACAGCTACGAATCCATTCGACTCGCTCAACAGAGGAGGAAGAGAAGACCAAGATGCCCAACAGCTGCTGGAAGCGGAGACGGCAGCGACAAATCCTTTCGACGAAGAAAACGATGAGACCGCAGAGCTGAAGGCACGCGTGGCAGCGTTGGAGAGCCGAAATGAAGCTCTTCGTAAGAAACTCGAGGACGCATCACTTGACGATGAGATCGAATTGTCGCGTGAGAGGGAGGCCATGGTCGAGGAGATTGCGGAGCTCAAGAGCTACATTCAGGCACTGGAAGAGAGCAACGCGGCGTTATCTGCTGAACTGGCAGACTGCAAAGAAGAAGCCGAGGTATCCGCCTCTCTTCGCAAGAGCGACTGTGAAGCCATCTCCATCTTGCAGAAGGAGTTGGAGGACTCGAGGACTCAGACAGCGGAGCTTCAAGAGCGCAGCCTTGAGGACGCCTCGACTGTCGATGATACGGCTGTTGACAGCGGGTCGTCGGAAGAACTTTCAAAGCTAAGAGACCACATCGATGCTTTGGAGGAGCAAAACGCGCAGCTGTCTGCACAGCTGGCTGAAGTTGCATCGCCTCCGGTCGACCCAAACGAGCAAGATGCGTTGGCTCAGCAAATTGCTTCGCTCAAGTCTCACATCGAGACGCTAGAAGCCGACAAGGCTGTCATGTCCACAAAGCTTGCTCAGGCAGGAGCGACTGCCTGCGAATCGAACGTTGAGGAGCAGCAACAGGCTGACTTGGAAGCTTGGAAATCTCGAGCGACCGATGCAGAGAAAGCGCATGAGAATGATCAAGCAACAATCGTGTCGCTGCAAAATGCTCTCAACGAGAAGGACGAGCTCCATCAAGCTGTTTTGAATACGTGGAAAACCAGAGCTGCTGATGCCCAAGAAGCGCTGAACGAGAAAGAAAAGCTACTGCAGGAGAAGGAGCAGCAGGAGGAGGAGCCTTGGAAATCGCAAGTCGTGGAACTGAAGGAATCCAACGCGGCACTGAACCGCGAGCTCAGCGAGTTGAGCGCCCAAACGCCCGCCGAAGACCACACGGAGTGCAACTCAAAGCTCACTTCGCTTCAGATTCAGCTTGAAAATGCCAGGACTTGCCACGAGGAACGGGCGCTCAAGCACAACCAGGAGCTTGCTTCCATCAACGCGGAGCTCAAGACTGCCAAGGCGTCGTTGGACGAGCTGCAGACAGAGAACGAGAAATTGAAGGGGGACATCGAGTCGTTGTCGTCCATCAAGGACAGCCAAGAGTCCAACGAGAGCAAGAATTTCGAGGAGGAGATGAACGCGGCCCATGCTCGCTTCGAATCGATGGAGAACGCGTTGCAGGAGAGGGTGAACCGTCTGGAGAAGGAGAAGAACCAACTCATTGCCGATTACAACGCCGAAATNCGCGTTGCAGGAGAGGGTGAACCGTCTGGAGAAGGAGAAGAACCAACTCATTGCCGATTACAACGCCGAAATGAACACCAAGGAGGACGAGCACAGTCAGACGAAGATCGAGCTCTCCGCTTGGAAGTTGGAGATGCAAAATGCGCTGAATGACATAGAGGGATTGAAAAAAGAGAGGGATGCTCTCAAGGAGCAGGTGGCGGCGTACACGGCCAGCCTCGAGGCAGTTGTCACCGGAAAGGCCGAGCTCGAGGAGCAGGTTCACAGCCTGGGGCTTGGACGTTAAATGTGTATGTGTTATGTGTTGTTGATGATTCATAGACTATTCTAGGTATTAAGAGATACGTGCCGAGAAACAACTGTTTTAGACATAAGATGGTATGACACGGGCTAGAGATCTCATCCGGTGGCGTGCGTGAGCACCCGCACTTGGTCGCAAGGCGCAAAGTTATAGAGGTCCAACGTTACGGTGTTCGTGTCGAAAGTAATCGTATCGAGTCCTAAGACTGGCTCTCCATAACCCTCAAAACCACGTCGGATGTTGCCAGGAGCATTCGTAATGTGATATTCACGCTCTTTAACCTCATTTTGGTAGTCCTCGTAGGTCGTGCCCGCAGCACCCAACATGTCATCGGTGGCATAAAGAGAGCCCCTGAGGATGATGACACCGACGATTTCTTCCTCGAACGTCACAGATCCTTGATAGTTCACNATAAAGAGAGCCCCTGAGGATGATGACACCGACGATTTCTTCCTCGAACGTCACAGATCCTTGATAGTTCACCGTCTCAACTTGACCGATGTGGCCGAGTGGAGGGTCAGCGTGGACGAGATAGCTGTTGACTACAGTCCCTTCAGCTACCTCCAGACCACTTGGAACGGCGACATGAGAGTCCGCATCGATGACGGTATCGGCGCCACTTATACCAAGTTCAGCTTGGTATTGGCCAGGAAGGGTCGCATCCACATTCACTCCACCTGCGGGGATGGTGAAATCGAGTTTCTCTGCAAATACAATCATATCACAGCTCTGTTCCCGATCCCAGACGACGGAAACAGGCGCAGCGACCTTTTCCATCCCACCGCAAGTAGCAACGATACCTTGATCGTTCACATCCTGGCAAGCTAGCACATCGTGCGCTGGGCAGTGTGTGAGGCGGCGGCTGGCACGATTGTTCTTGGGAACACGGCCACGAATGTGGTTCTGGACCGCAGCGCCAGTAGGGGCCACTGTGGCAACAGCGGCAAGGATTGCGGCGAAGAGGAGTTTCATGGTGATGCAGGTGGGCGATGACGGCGAGAGAGAAGGAGCGTTAGCTGGCAAGAAATGCTGGTCTTCGAAGGCGAGGTGATTTTTTATGTGTCGAATCGCGCGGCGCCGGTGATCGCGTTCAAATGAAGTTGTTGTTCGAGTGGTTGCCTTTTATGAGCACAACGTAGCACGCACTGTAGAGCAGCGCACGGCCAATAGCAAGTTTAAGATCAGGAGCAATTGATGCATGTGTGACCAGCGATCATAGAACAACTCAGCGGTCTCCATCACGAAGGGCCAAGAGTGAGAATGACAACGAAGAATCTACGTAGGAATTCGATCCGTTCCACGTAGGAATTCGACCCCGCCCAACCATCAAGATCAAGATTTGCAGCAAAAACAGCACTCTACAATACCTCAGCTCTACCTACTTAGCAGACGATGCCCCGACTTACCAACCACGACGACGACGACGACGCGGCCCCGCCCCCCGGCGGCGGCCCGCCAGAGGTGGAGACCGAGGCGGAGACCGAGGCGGAGGAGGCGGGTGACGAACAGCGTCCGTCGGCGGCGATTTCTCCGCCGCCGCCCGCCAGCAATTCCAGTGCGGACATCACATCAACGAGTGTCGAGAACCACCCCTCGCCCGACGATGCCCCGGTGCCCCTCGCCCAAACTGCCGCCGTCCTCGAAATGGAAGAAATGCGTAATAAAAAAGGCGTGGAGGAAATCGATGCGTCGGCAGACGACGCCCCGGTGCCCGTTGAGATGTTAGACACATCTTATGATCGTGCGGAGAAGGGCGCTGCCGGCACCCAAAGGGCCATGAAATGTGTGGAGTTGGTTGATCAAGACGACGACGCGGGGCCCGTGCCTCCTGGACACATCCCCATCGATGGCACTGACTCCAAAATCAAAGCGAAGAACAGGGCCAGCGCGCCCGTGGAAACGTCACTGCAGGAGCCTCTGCCGCGGCCAACTCCGGGTGATGTCGAGGATGCTCGCCCCGCGCCGGTGGCTCAAGCCGTCCGACCGCCTCCGCCCTCAATGCTGTCCCAAAACTCCGCTTCGGATCTTGTCGAGTCCTCCATCCCGATATTGCACGCACGTCTCGTCGAGGACGAGCCAGAGCCGCCGGAACAGCCGGTGTACGATGCAGTGCCCGTCGGGGAAGAGCATTGGGCCAAAAGACATCAGAGGAAGATCGTTGGAGGATTCTTGTTGGTGATCGTGGCGTTGGTGGTGACTTTGGCGGTTTTGTTTGGCACAGGCAGTGGAGACGACAGTTATGGCGTTACGACCGTGATCTTTGCCACAACACCGCCGACGAGCTCAACATCTCCATCATCCCCGTCGACTCTGTCGTTGTCGCCGTCAATCCAACCATCGATGCATCCACGCCCCTGCTTTGCAGACAAGGAAGAGCTCCAGGCTGCCGTCGATGACTACACAGTGACTCCATCGTGTGACTTAGGATACGATTCCTGCGAGGTCGTCCGAACATATGGCTGGCCGATCGGGACGTGGTGCACCTCCAACGTCACTGACATGTCGTGGTTGTTTTACGAACAAGATACATTCAATGAAGACCTCTCCTCTTGGGACACCTCGAAAGTCACTTCGATGCACGGAATGTTCGCTGATGCCTTTTCATTCAACGGAGACGTGAGCAACTGGGACACATCAAATGTCACTTCGATGTATGGCATGTTCAGTGAAGCCTCTGCATTCAACGGGGATGTGAGCCGTTGGGATGTCGCCTCGGTGATGGACATGCGGCAAATGTTCTGGGGAGCGGGGGCATTCAACAGGGACTTGAGCAATTGGGACACCTCCAGAGTGACTTGGATGGAGGGAATGTTCTACGGGGCCTCTTCGTTCAGTCAAGACTTGGGCACTTTCAACACATCCAAAGTCACGTCGATGACTGGTATGTTCCGACGAGCGTCTTCCTTCAACAGCGACATGAGCAATTGGGGCACCTCGAAAGTTACTGCAATGAATTCAATGTTCGAAGAAGCCTTGGCATTCAATGGAGACGTGAGCAATTGGGACACCTCCAAAGTCACGTCAATGGATTTTATGTTCCGGTTAGCCGAGTCATTCAATGGGGACGTGAGCAGTTGGGACACCTCCCAAGTGACTTCGATGTTTAAAATGTTCGCTGGAGCCTCTGCATTCAATGGCGACGTGAGCAACTTCGATACGTCAAAAGTCACGTCGATGGCTGATATGTTCGCCGGCGCCTCTTCTTTCAACGGGGACGTGAGCAATTTTGACACCTCCAAAGTCACGACGATGACGTACATGTTCTATCAAACTTCTGCATTCAATGGGGACGTGAGCAGTTGGGACACCTCCAAAGTGACTTCGATGTGGGCTGCGTTCAATCGTGCCAATTCTTTCAATCAAAACGTGAGCAGTTGGGACACCTCCAAAGTCACTTCGATGGAGGAGATGTTCCGGTTAGCCGAGTCATTCAACGGGGACGTAAGCTTCGATACCTCTAGAGTCACTTCAATGGGTTCGATGTTCGAGGGAGCCTCTTCCTTCAATCAGGACGTGAGCAGCTGGGATGTTGCCGTTGTGACAGACATGCAGGGGATGTTCGCTGGAGCTACTTCATTCAACCAAAACCTCTGTGCTTGGGGCGACCATTACAATGCCACTCTCAGCTCATCGACACTGGGCATGTTCTTGGATACGAGCTGTCCCAATCAAAATGATCCAGCGGGGCCTGATACAAACTGGTGCGCGGCGACGTGCGACAGTGCCAAACAGACTGAGTCATCTTCACCGCCCTAAGCTCCTCTATCTAGAGATCTCATCTCATCACATCACATCATGTGCGCCAGCCAAGCAAAAGACAGTCAGACGCATTATGTGTCAAATTGTGGTGGCGGAGTTGCATTGTGGGCGTATCTAGTTGCACGATGCGAGAGTCCTCGAGGCCATCAACCGAAGCTGAAGTTACCACTCAGCTTGCAAAGGTATTTTCCAGCAATCCGGCGCCGTTCCTCCGCGCTTTCCCAGGAGTGGCGCCTCTGCTACGGATATCGTAAAGCATCGACTGCTCCTGCCAGCGACCCATTCACTCCCTCCGCCCGCACCATCGACCAACCCCCTCTACCCCGTCTGCACGCTCCGGTCCGGGGCCTCTGCCAGCGCCGTCGCCAAAATCCCCTCGTCGAACAGCGCCTGGGCAATCCCCATCTTGTCCTCGACGTCTCCGTGAATCAAGTCTTTCACCATGATCCACCGCGGTTCGACAGTCGTCAGCAGCTGCTCCAACGCGGGGGCGTCGTCGATCTCGAATTCCAGGGGGCTCAGCGGCGTCTCTCCGAACACGCGGGAGTTGTCGCCGCAGTGGTACACCACGGCCTTGCCGTCCTCGACGACCAAGCGGGCGATGTGGGGTCGGGCGAGGCGGCAGAGGGTGTTGGGCCAGATTTTCTTGGCGGCCTCGTGGTGGTGCGGCGCGGAATTGTCCGATAAGCCCTCCTTCGTCAGGCAGCGTTCGGACGGGAGCAGCGCGGGCGGGAGCCTGTCGGAGAGGAAGCGCTTCCCGATCTGGTCGCACGCGTCGTCGAGCATCGACAATGCCTGCCGGGCCACCCGCATGATGCGCTTCTTAGCCTCCTCCTTGAAGTGCTTTTGGCGCGCCAGGGTTTCTTGTTTCGCCCGCGCTTCCAGTAAGGCCTCCTCGTCCTCTTCCTCCAACTCCGACGATTGGGCCCGTGCCGCGGCCGCCTGCTTCAGCCCCTCGGGCCCGTCGCCGCCGTCCTCCCCGTCCAGCTGGTGCATTGTGCCCGTGTAGCTAAGAAAGTTCCGCGGCAGTCCCTCCCGCAGACTGATCGTCTTGTCGCTCGTCGCCGCGCTCTCCAGCGCTTCCGGCATCAGCACCTCCAGAAAATCGGCCCAGCACCACTTCTGCATGGCGCTCACGGTCAAATGCAGGGAGTGGTCGTCCTTGACCCCCGAAAGCTTGGGCACGTTCTTAGGCCGCGCCACCGTCTCGGCCTGGTGAATCCACCCCCGTGGCAAATACAGCACGTCCCCCGGTCCGAGCACCACGTCCAAAATCTCCTCGCCCCCCTCTTCCACCTCTTTTTGGGAATAATCCCGCGAGCTTTCCCGGGGGAGCGTCTCCCGTTTGTTGAACGGGGCATGCACTCTCCACCTTTTGAACCCCTCGAGCTGCAGTATGAACACGTCCACATCATCATAATGCGGGGCGAAACCCTGCGAGTGGAGCGGGGTGAGGTAGGCGTTGGAACCGACCATGCACCCGAACTCGCTTTCGAGGAGGCTGAGGAGGGAATGGACGGCGTCGTTATGCTCGTGCGGCCGGAGGAGGCGGAGGGAGCACCGGGAGGAATCGACGTTCGACCAGACGTCGTTGGGATTGGCCACGACGTACTCCAACTCGTCGCCGTTGCTGCGGCTGCCGCCTTTCATCTTGCGCTTTTTGGGCGGCGGGTCGAGCGTGATCCGCCGTCGGACGCCATTGCCCGTGGCGTCGGTGTAGTTGGTGACGTTGAGGTCGAGGCCGTATCTCAGCTTGTTCCTCTCGATCATCTCGTGGATCGACGCCCTATCCAAAAAGCCGTCGAGGCGGGTGGCGTGCTTCCTCAAAATCGCCTCGTCCTCCGCATCAATGTTGGTCTCGCCGTCGTCTTCCTCGTCCCCGTGATCCAAGCACGCCAACAATGGCCGCTGGCCCCAGTACCGATTGTAGAATTCGCGGAGCGTGACGCCCGACGGCGCCAATAACGAGAGGAGGAGGATGCGCGCGCGGTGCTCGGTGGCGAGGTCGCCGACGATCTGGAGGGGATCGATTCCGGCCAGCATATCGTCGGCGCCGGCGGCTTCGTCTGCCATTTCGTCTTCGGCTTCGTCTGGCATGCCCGCTGCTGTTTTCGCTTCCTCTTCGTCTTCCCCGGCCTCGGGATTTTTGGCATTAGAATCGCTCCCGTGTTCTTCCAGGGCAGCCGGAATCTTTCCCACCCCGCCATCGAGCATCAGAATCTGCCGCGGCGAAAGCGTCGCCAGCAAGGCCTTGAGCTCCGGCGCCATCTCCGCACCGTCCAAGGAAACATCGTCCGCCTCCATGGCTGCTTCCGGATCTACCGGGTTAGTTTCGTTTGCAGCCGCGGCTGCCGACTCGACAAGAGCCTCCGTTCCTTCCTCACTTTTGTCCTTCTTTCGCTTCTTCTTCCTCTTCTTGCTCTTGCCCGACGACTCTTTTCTAAACAGCTTGATGGTGCCCAGCAGATCCTCCCCGCCATTATTAGCGCCATCACCATCATTATTGTCGTCTAGTGGGAGCTGCATTTTCTGCTTCTTGCCCTCTCCGCCACCTCCGCCATTGTTGGACGCCGGTCCAGCGCTGCCATTCGTCGCTGTCGCTGATGTCGGAGCGCCGGAGGCGGCCGAGCGGGCCCGCTTCTTCGCCCGCTTTTTGGCGGCGCGGGACATGCCTCCCCCACCGCCTCCTCCGCCTCCGTTCCCATCACCCCTGCCATCGCCACCCGACCCTCCTCCATTTTTCGCGCGGGCGCCGAGGCCACCGCCGCCGCCACCGTGGGATAAGAGGTCCATATTTGGGCTGTTAGGAGATCGTCGTCATGTGTTGCAGCGCCGAGGTCGTCCTCCGCCGATGGTTGGAGCAGGTGAGAGTGTTTGCAACAAAATGAGTGGACAGGCGACAACAAGGGAGCGTGCGGGGGGCGGACAGTGACGGACACGCGAGGCCTATGGCGGACTTTTTTTCACCTCCCCTCACTCCGGTCCGTCATTTTTTCCCCAACAACAGGACAACAGGAGCTGCTCACCCGCGGCGTGTCCCCGGGCGTCGTCGTAGACAACGGCGCACACACCGCTGCCGTCCCCATCGCAGCGTCGTTACCTGCCTCCTGTCGATCGGAGGGTTGCCGTTGGACGTCGAGTGATACAAACGCGATCACATTTTGGTGCACGTGATTTCGGCTGCGGGTGCACCACACGTCTCCCTGCAGCTCCCTGCAGCTCCCTGCTCTCGAGGCCAAGCTCCCCATAACGAACAAACCATGGACATCCGCAACTTTTTCGGGAGCAGCGGCAAGAAAAAGCCCGAGTCGGGCTCGGCCGGCAAGCCCCCGTCGGCCAAGAAGGCCGAGGCCTCGCCCTCGGTCCCCTCCAGCGCCAAGAAAGGAGGAAGGGGCGGAAAGAATGGAAACAAGAGGGCGGCGGCGAAGGATGCGGCGAGCACCGGGAGCGAGACCGACAGCGACAATTCCAATGACATTCGCGTGCCCGCCAGCAAGTCCACGGCCGCGAGGAGGTCCCCTCCCAAGGCCACCGCCACCAACAAAAAGGCCGCCCCGCAAATGAAGAAGGTCGACGCCTTCGCCTCGAGCAGCGACGAGGAGGAGGGGCCGGCGAAAAACAATGGCGGGGGCAAGAAAAGATCCATTTCGAGCGGTGCACGTGGCAATTATTATGACAGCGACAGCTCCGGGGACGAGCGGCGGGAGGCCGAGATGCGGAGGGCGCGGGAGAATGCCAAGCGGGCCAAGCTGGCGCTGGGGGAGGCGGTGGAGGAAGATAAGGAGGAGGATACGAAGGTGGGGAGGGCGGTGAAAGAGATGCAAGAGGAGCTGAAGATGAACATGGGCACGCCCCGGAAGCGCAAGGAGCCGGCGTCCTCCTCCGACGAGGAGATGGTCCACGCCAAAAACGACGGGGGGAAAAGGAAGGGGCGGCGCCAGATCGCCGTCGATTCCGACTCCGACGACTCGGCCTTCGAGGTCAAGACCAAGAGGGGGAGGAAGGGGGCCGCCAAAAAGAAGGCGGTGGTGGACGGCGAAGACAGCGATGACGACTTCAAGCCGGCCGGTGCCGATGGGGACAGTGACGATGACCATTTGGACGCCGACGAGTACGGCAGCGAGGAGGAGGAGGAGGAGGAGAAGCCCAAGAAGAAGCGGCGGGCGGCCTCCCCCAAGAAAAAGAAGGCCGCCGCGCCCAAGAAGAAGGCCTCCTCGAAGAAGAAAGAGGCCGCAAAGAAGGAGCCGGAACCGGAGGGACCGCCCAAGTACCATCCCCCCTCGTCCAAATTGACCTCCAAAATCCCCTACCTTGAGAACAACCCCAAGGTGCCCCCGCTCACGAAGGCCCCGGCCCTCCCCAACCTCCCCAAAAACGATCCCAACTTCGACATCGACGCCTTCACCCCCCGCTGCCTCGAGGGATTGACCTTCGTCTTCTCCGGCATACTCAGCACCAACGCCCCCAAGACGATCGCCACCAGCGCCAACGTGGGGATGAACAGTCCCACCAAGGGGGATTACTACGCCAACCGCAACTTGGACTGCGCCGACGACAACTGCGAACTCTCGCGGGAGGCGGCGAGCGACGTGGTGAAAAGCTTGGGGGGGCGGGTGACGAGCGCGGTGAGCGGGAAGACCGACTACCTCGTTTTGGGGTGCGTGCTGGAGGACGGGCGGGGACCGGAGGAGGGGAGCAAGTACCGCAAGGCGACGGAGGTGTGGGAGACTTGGGAAAACAAGTACCGCAAGGAGTACGGGTACGGCAGCGACAGCGACGACGAGGGGAGCGACGGCGACGACGGCGGGAAGAAGAAGAAGGGGAAGAAGAAGAAGAGTGCGGCGAAGGATCGGGATCCCAACACGCTCGTCGAAGTGGTCCGGGGGATTTACGAGTTTTACGGCCTGGTGGCCTTCCTCAGCGAGTGGANCCAACACGCTCGTCGAAGTGGTCCGGGGGATTTACGAGTTTTACGGCCTGGTGGCCTTCCTCAGCGAGTGGAAGAAGGGGACGCTGGGCGAGGAGGAGCGGGCGGCGGTGGAGGCCGCGACCCCGGAGAAAACGGAGGCCGCGGCGGTGAAAAGCGAGGCGGAAGCGGCCAAGCCCGCGGCGGTGGCCAATCCCTACGCCGCCAAGAAGCCCGTGGCGAATCCGTACGCGCAGAAGAAGCCGGCCAATCCGTACGCGTCTGCCGGAAAGCCGGTCAATCCGTACGCGTCTGCCGGAAAGCCGGCCAACCCGTACGCCAAATCGGCCTCCGCGTCCGCCCCGGCCCCGGCGCCCGCGAAAGCGGCCCCGCCCAAACGGGAGCTGGGCGCCAACGCCCTCTGGGCCGACAAGTACGCCCCCGCCGCCACGGGCGAAATCCTCGGCAACGCCGACAGCGTCAACAAGCTGAAGCGGTGGCTCAACAATTGGGAGAACGTGTTCAACAACCCCAAACGCCCGGTCAAGAGCCTCAGCGGTCCCAACGGGCCGTGGAAGGCGGCCCTCCTCAGCGGTCCCCCCGGCATCGGCAAGACCACCACGGCCACGCTGGTGGGCCAGGAGTCCGGCCGGGACGTGTTGGAGCTCAACGCCTCCGACGCCCGCTCGAAGAAGGCCCTGTCGCAGGCATTGGGGGACGTCACCGGCTCGCAGGTCCTGAGCTTCGGCAACATGGGCAAGAAGAAGGGGAAGACCGTCGCCCCGCCGCGAAGGGTCGTCATCATGGACGAGGTCGACGGGATGGGCGCGGGGGATCGGAGCGGGATGAGCGAGCTTATTCAGATGATCAAGAAGTCGAAGGTTCCCATTGTGAGTTTGCTGAGAGTGCGGCACGCGCTTTATCATGTAACCAATGTGTGTCGCTAACGTTACCCTCTTTTCTCCAGATCTGCATCTGCAACGACCGCTCGTCGCAGAAGATGAAATCGCTGACGCAGTACTGCATGGACCTGCGCTACCGCCGTCCCACGAAGATGGTCATCGCCCGCCGCGCGGTCGAGATTGGGAAACGCGAGGGCATGGAGGTGGAGCCCAACGCCGCCGAGGCCATCTCCGAGAGCTGCGGGAACGACATTCGGCAGGTCCTGAACTGCCTCCAGATGTGGAGCTGCAAGGGGAAGGCGGGCGGGGGAGGGTCGGCGAGCATGACGTACCGGGACCTGAGGGAGCGGCAGAGCGCCATCAAGAAGGACGAAGTGCTCCGCGTGTCCATGTTCGACGCGTGCAAACAGATCGTGGAGGGGGGTCGGGGCCTGGCCGGGGCCGACGCGAAGGCCGCCACGGCCAGCCTCCTGAAGCGCACCGACGCCTTCTTCGTGGATTACATGCTCATGGGGCTGATGGTCCACCAGAACTACCTGAAGGTGTGCAGCGGCCAATTCAACAACGCCAAGCTGAGCGGGGACGAGGACGAGGAGGCGAAGGCGCTGGAGTCGATTTACCAGGCGACGGAGGCCATGAGCGACTTTGGCATGTGCGAGGAGAACCTGCGCGGCGGCGATCAGAACTGGTCGCTGTTGCCCCTGTGCTCCGTGCTCGC